>JAOPTO010000180.1:0-35947 GCA_033822845.1 Tetrapedia diversipes | reverse complement strand
TTGATTCGTAACATGGAAATTTACGTTACACCAATGACCGAATATCTGAACATAGAACGGGACATTCCTATGTAGGAAATTCTACTTTTATTTATTTAGTAGAGTGAGACGATAGGGCTCAGGTGTGAATAAAATAAAATAAAGTGAAGTGCTTAGAATATTAATAAATGTACATTAAAAAATAGTTTAATAATAACAACTTACACGACTTTATAACTTAGCAACTAAAACATTCTTCCTTCCTGCAGAATCAGACTCTTTACCTTAAAAATCACATTTTTTCTGCCTTACGCTCGCATTTTCCCCGTCATATATTCTTCCGAACGCTTGTTTTCTTTCTCTCTAATTGTCAACCTTTTACACTCGATGGGTTCGGTCACATTCACGCAAAATTCACTTAAAATCGCGACGTTTTCTCAAGTGCTTATCTTCCGCGCCTTAGAAACACTCGAATTCAATCTGTCTACGTTCACTCAGCTATCGCTCAATACAAGCACTCTTCAGATTTTCCTAAACTCACATCCACTCGATCGCATTCCTACATGTATTTAAACCATGTACCTGACAACGTTTTCATTTTGAAACATACAGTTACAGTTTGCTTTAAATGACGAAGCTTAGTGCCTGAAAGCGAAGCTGAAATTGCATTGGGCATTCAGAAAAGAATAGATTCCGTAAAAATGTTTACTTTGAAGAAAACCTTGACAATATGAAAAATTGTTTAATTTTTTTTCTTCGCGCGTCTCACGTATTCTTTTACGCAAACACACCTACATTTAACCATATTTTCACACGGTAAAAGCGTTCCGTGTGAAATAAAATCGTGTAAAACGATTATTGTAAATATTGATTGAGCACAAATGTATAAAATTTGTTTAAAAGAACGCAGATTACATAACAAATCACTTAAAGCGAAAACGCATTCACTAAAGCGTTTCATTCAATTGCAGTTTAATTGTTACAAATATCATGTAGCTGTGAATGAATCGTTTTGAAAGGATCACGTAGCCGTGAATAAATCGTGTTAATGCAAACCGTGTAACTGTAAAATCGCATAAGCATAAAAGGAAGATACGGTGTTTCTGAAAATAGTTCAATTTCTAATTGTTTTATAATAATATATAATAATGCGACTCAAAACTGCAACATACAAATTCGTGATTAATAACTTCCGCCTTCGTGATTTACAAAGAAATTCATACTTTGTCTCAGCATACGACCATAATCTATTATATAACTATCTTCACTACTATCATTGTCTGATCTATGGGCTACCAGTACCACAACTTACATTAAATTAATCTCTACGAGACAACGTGCGACGCACTCTATTTTTATATTTATAACTTTTTCGTACATTTTAATAAAATGGCCTAATGCCACCTTATTAAATAAATAAACAAATAAATAATATAAAATTTCATTTATTTGGTATTTTTATTTTATTTATTTCACAAACTTTATGTATTTCATACCTCCGGATCGATCACTCGAGAAACCTCTCGTCTAAACGAATTTGTATCTCAATTAATCCTGATAAATCGATATTCTACTGTACTTGCGTTAAACTTTTGACTGCTATAGGCGCTTATATGCGTCTGACGAAAGCTATTCGTATGAACTATGGACGCGTATATGCGTCCCTGGCGAAAGTTACTCGTGTGAATTATAAACGCGTATATATAGAAAATTCTACTTTTATTTATTTAGTATAGTGAGATGATAGGGCTCAGGTGTGAATAAAATAAAAGTGAAATGCTCAGAATATTAATAAATGTATATTAAAAACAGTTTAACACGTTGACGACGGCGCGGATATTCGCTGTCTGTTCCGTGCGGCGGCGCTTCAACTAGCTGTCCGCTCCGTGGGACGGCGCGGCACCAAATTATACTGTTCATTGCTTGCGCCCTAATACCCACTAGCTTATTCGAATAGACCGAATCTCCAAAATTCTCACGTGGCCCGAAGAAAAAATTATTGATTATTTGTTGATGGATGTTACAAATTCCCCTAGGGAAATAATAACAACAACAAAGGGAAAGCATTTTTTGAGTTTCTACGAAGGACTCATGAGAAAGACGAGAAGGCGATGCAAAGAGTGTTACAGACGGTTAGCGAATCTAAAAGGCACTCAGTATGCAATGAACAGAACAAAAAGAGTTAAAACATTTTGCAATAATTGTAAGGGTAAGCCGGCATTTTGTTTACCCTGCTTTAAAAGATTGCATAAAAGAAAGGAATAATTATATTTAATTATATTTAATTTATAGGTTAAATTATTTAGTTACAAGTTAAGTTTTATATTTTATTTATTTTTTATTTTATTTTTATATAGTATAATATTTTTATTTTTATATAGTTTTATACTGAATGTTTGATTGTAATGTTAAAATGTTAATGTATGCTGTTGAATAATTAAAACAAAATTTAATTTTGGCTATGTATTTTTTGATATACAAGCGTGGCCCAACCGTGGCCCATGCCGCCTCCCGGAAAAATCAAGCTTGGGCCACCGGTGGCCCAAGCCGTCCCACGGAACAGACACGCATGGCTCACCGGTGGCCCAAGCCGGCGTCAACGTGTTAATAGTCACAACTTGAACGACTTTACAATTTAGCAATTACTACGTTCTTAGTTCCTTCACAATCACACTCTTTTTGCCTTCATAGTTAAATTTTTTCTGCCTCGCGCTTGTATTTTCTCCGTTATATATTCTTCCAAACACTCATTTCCTTTCTTTCTAATTGTCAATCTTTCTTACTCGATGTATTCAGTTAGGTTCACCCAAAATTCCTCAGTCGCTCAATTTTTTCAAGTGCTTATCTTTCGCGCCTTAGAAACACTCGAGTTCAAACATTCTACGTTAACATGGCTATCACTCAATACAAGCACTATTCACATTTTCCTAAACCCGCATCCACTCGATCGTATTCCTACATACAGTGGCTCCAAAAAGTATTCGTACTCTAAGTCACAAATAAATTCGTTTAACCCTTAAATTCTGAGTCTGACAGAAGTGTTTGATAAAACTTCGTGGGCATGTAGATTGTAATATTATACGTATGAATTAATCTCTTCTTTTCATCTAAATGTCATTTTAAAGGGATTAAACCAACGTTGAAGTTTTCGAGTTTTCTCTCATTTTTTAAAGATAACTTTGTAATGGGACTTGATGAAGCAAAACCTTTCAAATAGAAAATGTTTAATTTTTAATACTTTATCGCCTTGTAATAAAAAAGAAAAACACAAAATCTTGTATTCAAAGCGTGAAAAATCGCTGAAACTTTGAGATTCCTTATCAAGCCCCTTACAAGGTATTTTGTCATCAAAAAAATTGCTCCACGCAGGACACACCATGCTCTGCACACACAAAAAGTTTGTTGAAGCCACTGTATATACGTTTGTCTATTTTTCCTCGCTCCCATTTAGAGCAACACAATTGTTAACAAAAGGCCGTCCACGCGGAGCACTTCGACCGGAAGCATTTAGCACTCGAAGGGTTAACTTACAGTTGTCGAATCTGTGTTTTCTTAACATTTTGACAGCCGAACATTGTTATTAATCATACATTCTTATTACTCTTCCCCTATCATCTCCCTGGAAAGAATTCTGGAAAGACTTTCACGGCCAGACAGTCGTTTCCGTTCACTGTGCGTCGCGACGCGGAGGAGACGACAGATCGAATCGACGCCGATAGATTTGTGGTTGAGAGGGGTTCATTGACGAGCGTTCATTCGTGCCTCCTTTCGAGGCATTCGAACAAACAAAGAATCCTCGTCGGGTGGGACGCAGCGTCGCAAGAATACCTACAGTGGCGGACAAAAGTTTAAGACGAGAGGACAATTTAAAATTTAACTTTATGGTCTGTAAATATTATCTGTACATTCGTTTTAACACGATTTATTGATTAGCACGAAATGCAAATTTTACTTATCGTACGATTTCTTATAAATAGATTCATTTATTTCTGTTGACTCTTAGGTCTTAAACTTTTGTCTGCTACTGTACCTTCCTTTCTGGCCGCGCGTTTTTATCGCTCGACTTCCACCGCATTCACGTCTATGTGAATGCGTAAACTTCCTGCCTTCCATCGCGCACCGGAACGGTTCTTTCTTCCTCGTTCTTCGGCGATCCTGGTGTATTAATCCCTCGCTTCGGCCATCATGATCGCATAGACGAATTTTTTCGCCTGTCGCGCCGTATTTAATTCGCAAAAGGAACCGGGTATACTTCTGTCGCTCGAGAAAGAAGCAGGGAGATTGAATTATTGGGGTTCCCATGTTGTGGGATGAACGTGTTATGCCGCGTCCACATTGAAGAGAACAGTTCGCGAGCTGTTCGCCAACGGGAAACGCAGCATATCCAGACTGGAGCTCGCGAACAGTTACAAGCTTGTTCGCTCTGAATTCATGGGCAGTTCGCTATTAACTTTTGCCACATACGGATGTCAATGTACAGACTTTAAAAATGTCTGAACAAGATCTATTACTCGCAGCATCTGCATATTATATAATAAAAACAAATAATGATAGAAAAAAAAAGAGAGCGTCGATGTTGGCAAAGACAATTGTTTACAATAAGAAAAATCTCTGGTGGAATCAGTTTAGTGAACAAATTATTACAAAACGAAAATGGATTTAAAAACTTTAGCAGAATGTCATACGAATACTGTGAAAAATGCTTGGTAGAAACTGACGACAATTGAGAGCTACTCGAATTCCATAAAATTGTGTTACGAAGGCGTCCAGACACGCTTCGAGCTCGCGAACAGTTTCTTTGATGTACCGCTTCCCAAGCGAACAGTGTTCGCTGTTCGCTGAGGAGTTCGCTGCTCGCTGCTAGCTGTTCGCGAAAGTGTCCACACTACTGGCGAGCACAGCTCGCGAACAGCAGTGTGGACGCGGCATTACGGTGGCGTTCGCGTGTGGGAGATCCAAAGACTGATTGATCGATGGTGATACAGCAGGTCGAACACGTGACGTGGTTCTGTTTCAGCTTTGTAACGCTTGTTTCTAATGCCCGAGGATAATAAGTTACTTGTGACAAGGGAACTGAATTGGATAATTAATGGATAAAGTGACTCATTATTTCTATTATTCTAGTGAATTCTCAGAGGATTTCCTCTCTGGTTTGTAATCAGCATGAACGGATTGTACCAAGTTTATACCGGTGTTTGTATTGTGGAAACTTTCTTACTGTTGTTGCTGTGTTAAGAATGACTACTTTTTTTTATGTGTGAGTGTATATACGTTGGTAATTGTAGTACTTTTAAATTCTGTATGAACGTTTTTGGAGCGATGCTTGCTCCTTTTATAACTATTTTTATGGTTTTTAACATTAATGCTTTTTGTATTTCTGTGTGTAATTGTAGGTGTAATCCTGTTGTTGTTAGGTTTTGTAGGAATATCTTTGGTGTAATGCCTGTTGTGAAAATAGCGATGGATATAGTACTATGTGTGAGAGCGATTGCAAGTTTACTGACGTGTATATGTTTGTTTCTGTGTTTGCATATGAAAGAGATTCTAAAATGAACGAATAAGGAATTATAATGAGAAGGAATGTGTGCAAAAAAGGAAGGATGAAAATATGAGTGAATGGAGCAGAGAATGAAAGAAAAAGATGAATGAGGATCGTAAGCGTGTATCTGTTGTGGGTAATGGAATGGAGAAGGTCGTACGAGTGAACCGCAGTATTGAAGTATCGTTAAATAAATATATTTTTACACATTTAACCATTGCCGTTCTTCTCAACACTATTGTGATTGTATCTTGATTCCATAGTTCTTGTTCTATTTGTATTAGGTTCATAGCATTTGGTATTGTAATATCTATTAAGCAGGTTTATTATTATTGTTAATGTAGGAATGCGATCGAGTGAATGCGAGTTTGGGAAATTGTGAAAAGTGCTTGAGTCGAGTGATAGCCATGTGAACGTGGAATGTTTGGGCTCGAGTGTGTTTAAGGTTCGAAAGATGAGCACTTGAGAAAACGTTGCAACTGAGAAGTTCTGGGTAGTCGTGATCGAATGCATCAAGTGAGAAAAGTTGAGAATTAGAAAAAAAGTAAATGAGTGTTTGGAAGAATATATGACGAGGAAAATGTGAGCGTGTGGCAGAAAGTGTTTGACTAACGTGGAAGAAAGGTTTTGACTGTGAACGTAGAAAAAGTGTTGAAGTTGTTAAGTTGTAAAGTCGTTTAAGTTGTTATTGTTAAATTGTTTTAAATATACATTCATTAATATTCTAATCACTTCACTTTTATTTATTCACACCTGAGTTCCATCTTTTGCTCTACTAAAATTATTTTATAGAATTTTCCTATGTTAATGTGAACGATAACAAAAGTATACAGTACGCAGTAATCCCTAACTTATAAATACCTACAATACAACTACTTCTCACTCAACTCTGCAACGAGGCTCTATATTCAACTCTTAACTTTTTATGCAACTCTACATCACGAAGACTGTTATCGTAGAGTAATCGTCAACCATCAGACCAGAAGAAAGGGTTAAGGATTTCGTGGAGCGACACCTGGGATTCGCAAACGAGGAAAGCCAAGCGGATGGGCCGCGAAAATTGCGAACGGTTCTCGTGGTTGCCGGCAATCAGTCCGAGCGAGACTAGACCGTATATACACAGTGTCGTGTTTCCACCCGTGACTTCTCCCAATTATCTTCGATAGCAGCGATAGGGGTGTAGAGGGAGGGTGTTGAGTAATCTTCTCACGTTTCGAGCGGCCTGTACCGATGCCGGAAATAAATGACTGCGCGACACGATGTAACCACGACCGTTGTTTCCGCTGCAACAACCTGCGACCGAATATAGGGTGGTTCGTCGGTGGTCGCCGGGTCTGCGGTGTGGAGGGTTGACGGGAAGGGAGGGATAAGCAGGCAGACTGAAAGCTTGGAACGAGAGGGCTTTAAGATTACACACTATCTATCCCTTTCAAGAGTGGAAGAACGAATCAATTATAATAGAATGGATTTTGATTGGAGATATACGAGTACAGTACGGCTTCCCTTATTCAAACACCCTTTATCTGAACATTGTACAGTAACGGACAAAAGTTTAAAACCAAACAGTCAACGAAATTAAAGTAACAAATTTATAAAGAATAGTATAATTGTTAGAAATTGAATACAGAAATACTACGAAGCAAAAATTAATCATAAACCAGCTTTCTTTTAACGTACTTTCTCAAGGGCTTCTTCTAAGAACCCAAGCCACATTTGGCATTTTAGAAAGTTCGAAAACGTTAAGAAATAGAACAAAGGGGCTGAGGAACCCGGACGGGGTTGTAGGAATTTCGATCACTGTATTTTGCTAATCTCATGGTAAAGCTTGCAAGCTTCAGTCACAGTTGCTCCTTCTCGTACTATATAATAAAGTATTATAATATTTCAAATAAGAGTGTGTTTTATTTAAGTAATATGAAACCTCATTTTCAATAATGATAAACAAAATTTGCATTCTGTGCTAATTAATAAATAGTGTAGTACCATAATAACAATAAAAATGAGTGTACAGAAAATATTTGCAAACCATAAAACTATGTTTTACACTGTCCTCTCGACTTAAACGTTTATCTGATACTGTAAATTTCTCGGCATGAAATGTAGGACAGCAGATCGGGAGAGGGGGGATAATGCGGAAAATTTGAAATTTCTTTTAAATTCATAACAGAAGTATACGCAGATCTGTCTCGCGAAATTTGAATTTTAAAGTTTTCACGAATTGCACGCATACAATAGCGGACAAAACTTTAAGATCAAAGAGTCAACAAAATTAAATTAACTAATTTATAAAGAATAGCTTGATAAATAGCATGATTCTATGCTAATCAATAAATAGTATTCTATCATGAGAATAATAAAAATAAATGCACAAACAATATTTGCAGACCATGAAATTATATTCTACATTGTCATCTCGCCTTAAACTTTTGTCCGCTACTGTATACCGTGGGAAGATGATGAAGGAAATGTGTGCAGGTTCGATTGATTAGAATCTTTAGAGATGCACCTTTGCTAATAAAAGATTATAAAACTAACTAATCATTAAACTAAGTAATTTATAAGGAACAGAATGATAAACAAAATTTCCATCCTGTGCTAATCAATAAATAATGTTCTACCATAATAACAGGAAAAATGAATGTACAGACAACATCTGCAGACCATAAAACTATGTTCTACATTATCATCTCGCCTTAAACTTTTATCCGCTACTGTATACCATGGGAAGATGATGAAGGAAATGTGTGCAGGTTCGAATGATTAGAATCTTTAGAGATGCATCTTTGCTAATAGAAGATTATAAAACTAACTAATGATTAAACTAAGTAATTTGTAAGGAACAGAATGATAAACAAAATTTCCATCCTGTGCTAATCAATAAATAATGTCCTACCATAATAACAGTAAAAATGAATGTACACATTTTCAGACCATAATACTATGTTCTACATTGTCCTCTCGTCTTAAACTTTTGTTCGCTACTGTAAGTTGAGAATTGCTGTTCTAAGTTATTTCAACGTGACTGTATAACAGCATCGCATCAACATATTTGATACGCATTCTTAAGTTTCCGCTATCGAGCTCGCAATGCGTTGATCGTTGAAACGAATCATCTCTTCCCGCACTTCTTTCCTGCTAAAAAGCGACAATGGGTCGTCACGAAAATTCCACTGCAGCTTGTTTGTTGTTTTCTGAAAGGATGCTTGGAACAGCGTTCACGCTATGGTTTCTTTGATAAAGGAAAATTGCGCAGACGGAAGAGGGGAATAGAGTGTCAGTGGTTTGAGCGAGGATTAATTGCTTCTATTCTGTGGACGGTTTTCGGTTTCCATTGGTTGCGTTTGTCGTGGAAACGACTGATTTGATTGAAGAAACGTATCTTGAACGCGCCAAAGCTTGCGGGAGCGCAGTTTTGAAAGCATCGGTTATAATAAATATTCATGAGTTAGTGAAATATCTCTGTATACGGTTATACGAATTCAATGAATAAGCTTTGCGGACGGTTTTTGGATTTCCCGTGTTTATTTTTGTTCCGCGGTCGACATATTTGACTGTGATACAGTAGCAGACAAAAGTTTAAGACGAGAGGACAATGTAGAACATAGTTTTATGGTTTGCAAATATTGTCTGTACATTCATTTTTACTGTTATTATGATAAAACATTATTTATTGATTATTAATTATCACAGAATGCAAATTTTGTTAATCATGCTGTTCCTTATAAATTTGTTTAATTTCGTTGACTCAAACTTTTGTCCGCTACTGTACTAATTTAGAAGTATTAATACGCACATTTTTACCGAAGAATTTCAACGAATGCTAAGCGGTTCGATACCATCGTAACAAGCAATTTTAAAGAAGTTATTACAATATATTTGCATATTTACGTTCAGACTTTTCAGTATGATAAACCACATTAGATTAATATCGTAAAGCAACGGCGGAGAAGCACAAAGGGAGAGAGACTACGTGCTTCAAACTTAATTTCGTATTGATACGTACCTATGGTCTGGGCTTATGGGGCTATGAGGCGTGAAATGTTGTTGCGTGTTGGAAAAATAGAAATCGTCTAATACTTTCGTTCTTGGATGTAACGGGGGCTGACGAATAAGTGAAAAAGTGAATGAAAAGAATATATACAGTAGCAGACAAAAGTTTAAGACGAGAGGACAATGTAGAACATAGTTCCATGGTCTGCAAATATTTTATGTAGTTACATTCATTTTTATTGTTGTTATGGTGGAACACTATTTATTGATTAGCACAGCATGCAACTTTTGTTTATCATGCTATCCTTTATAAATTAGTTGGCTTAATTTTATTGACTCTTTGATCTTAACTTTTTGTTCGCTACTGTACATGTATAGTAGAAACTTGACTATTGGAACTAATCAGGGTACAAATGTGTTCAAATGACAGGATCTTCGGACAATAAAACGATAGCTTTCTCTACACTAAATTTCATATAATTTATTATCAAATAATACATACAAGTAATGAAATGCTACATAAAATCCACGTATATACGTAAATCCATTGTTGTAAAGAGCAGTATCCAAATTACTATTTTCTGCAAACTATAAGCCTTTAAACGTCAACCATTAACTAACTACAACTCAAATATTAATTGATAAACAATTTAACTGATATAATTATTTACACTTGCTTAATAGTTATAAGTTTAATTGTTTGTAAGTTTCCCTCTTACTTATTCTATTCAAATTTTGTACTTTTAAAACGAAAATCACTGACTATTGTCTTAGAGAAAGGAATATATCAAGCTTATATAAATGGATTTGTGTACTATTAAGCTTTTCAGTTTTCTTTTCCAGATTTCTTCCAGGTTTTTTCTTATATCTTCCTTTATACGATTTATACACGTACAAAAGTTACCATTGCCTACATTTCTCTTTGATTTTTTGACTCGCTCGTTCCAACAGTTATAACGGATCGTAGCTCTGACATGGGAGCAATAAATACTCCGTTGAGAGCACCAACGTTGACTTTAATCCACGTCTTTCGTCCTCCATTGGTTTCATATCTATGTAAATACGCAACCAGTGAGTATACCAGTAACGATCAAGAACCGGTATCTATTTACTTCTAAACGCGGATGTATATTACGAGGTAGCTAGGGAACATAGATTCAAGGCTTCAGTCTAGTTTTACTTCTCTTGGGAGAGTCTGGTGGTTGTACAGGATCGAAAATTCAACTTCGAGTGTATCCGAAACGCCAGAATTCTAATTATTTATTTCTAATAACACAATTAACTTTAACTATTCTATTGTTAGCTTAAAAATCTTTTGTAACCTTGTTTAACGCACGCTATATATTTACCTCTGTAAATCAATGGGTTTATAGCCCGTGAATAAATAAATGAATAAATAAATTAATTAATTAACTAACATTCTTCATATGTTTGTTTTCGTAAATCATATCTAATCCATGATATTCTATCATTAGATTTTTAGACTACTATTTATCAATGAGGAATACGATTCTAGAATTAATGGAACACATGATCTATGTTATCAAGCCACTGTTTTTTTAAAAAATTATTTTCTGAGCATCCTATGAAATATCTTTTAGCGTTTCACTTGTAAACAAATTAACAGTAGAAACTGTTTAAATCGTTTGATGTTGGTTAAAATTGTTTTATTTCAAGGCAATACGTAACGTGTTCGCAGTGAATCGGATCGATTAGCGGGCTATTGCTCGATGGAATTGTTATCGATCACCAGTGATCCATTATGGACTCTTGATGTAATCCAATATAAGCAGTCAGCTCTGTAACCACACGTATCTGTTACCGCAATCGTCTGTTATTCCTCAAGCCATGTACATTACTCCTCAAAAGCTTAACGCATACAATTCCAGAATAAGCTGCAGCAACAGCTGTTTAATTGAAAATATTATTCAGCTGTTGTAACGGAAAGATGTTTAATTATAACTCGAAATGAACATTATAATCATCGTTCACTTATTTTTCATAGAATAATTTATTTTCATTATGATTATTTTATATAATTCTGGTATTATCATAATTTTCTATGTAACAAAAGTATTTTCATAATAGTTTGAAAACGCAGTAACAAAAGGATTAATGGGTTAAATTCGTAGCTCGCATTAAACTTTGTATTTTATCTGAAAGAACGTGGGTTAACTCTTTGACTGGTTGTTCATTTCATATACAATACGTGTTAAAATTAAAAGATCATTAATCTTATTTAGTAAGTGGAACTTACAATTAGTAAGAAATAAAAAACTTATGCAAAGAAAGTTTCACGAAACATCTCCAAAATTAAGAAAGATTACAATAAAGGCTTAACACTTTTTTATTTGAGAAGTGACTCTTAGTCGTTTAATAATACTAATTTAAAAGATTCTTAAATTTAAAATATTTACTAAGACTCACTTATATAACTAAACTTCGTTCAGTTCAACTAGCTGATATACTAAAATTTACATATATGACTATTTAACTCTTTGCGTCTAAAAATTTGCGAAATTATCATTCAGCGACTAGGAATCGTCTCTCGAACGCAAAGGGGTTAACACTTTGACCCCCCACGTTGGTTATACATTTGTATCCATTTGTATATATGTATATGACCAGCCACGGTTTCTCCTGTGACCAGTTTGTGCTTCAACTGCTTACAATTATGACTTGAATAAAAATTGACAGTGCATTTTGAACATTGCCGCTAATTGAAGGATACTTTAAAGTAAAAAGTGCTCCATTGAACAATTAAAATCTTTTATTGGGAATGGGGTTTTATATTGCTGAATGAAATAAACTCTTATTTGTGAAATAATACTCAGATATTTATTAATACTTTTATATAGCACGAGGAAGGGCAATTATGACCGCACCTAGCGAGTTTTGTCACAAGACTAGCAGAACGCAGTGGTCGAAATTCTTACAACCCCGTCCGGGTCCTTCAGCCCCATTGTTCTGTTTCTCGATGTTTTCGAACTTTCTAAAATGCCAGATGTGGCTTAGCTTCTTGGAAGAAGCCCTTGAGAAAGTACGTTAAGAGAAAGCTGGTTTATGGTTAATTTTTGCTTCGTAGTATTTCTGTATTCAATTTCCATCTTTTATTAAAACATCGAAAATAAAAGATTAATTTCTATGAAATATTGCAATGCTTACAATGTGTACTCCCATGGCATCCTGAGCGAAACATGTGATTTCGGCGTGGCAGTCAAAGAGTTAATGCATCTATTTTATCTGCAAATGACAGTTCACACTTCAATATTTCTGAAGGGAACGTAGGAGCGTTCCTCATCCTCACCCTTAACCCTCCAACTACTGAAGCTTGCGGCCTGTCTATGGGTCTTCCGAGACACTCACGCATATTCCACTAATTCATATTTATCCAAGCGGCCCACCAATGCTACGCTACCCAATGTGATGATCGCTCGAGATCGAGGTCCTCACCGATACTGTATGCAGTGACAACCACTCGATTCATAGGAAGATATAGGAGCGTATAGAAACAAATAATAATAACGTGAATTATCAAACGCCGAAGCTATATTTATTGTATATTTACGTATTGTCACGTGTGCTATATAAAAATTGCTGGATTTTTCTCGAATGGCCACTGCAAATGGGTCTTTCATAATTGTCGCACATGGCTATATATTTATCATTGTCTACACAAAGATAACACCGAACTATCTTTTATTTTACGTTCCTACATAGTGCTGAAAACTAAAATCTAAATAATAAATACAAAAATAATATACAATACTAAATACTAAATACAAGAAGAGTGTAAACTACTAAATATTAAATACTAAAATATAATGCTAAAATGCTAAAACAATGATAAAAGCACGGAAATATAAAGTAATCTTTGAAATAAAGAATTGTTTCGATTTGCTGCACACGTTTCTTCTTCAAAGCGTTGCCAAAAACTGACTGCCGTCGGTTTCGTTACTTCACACTCTGACGAAAACGTATATGTAGTCACATGCGTATATGCGTTAGTACGATCGTCACTTTTCTCATACCACGCAGCGCCCGTCATTGTATGCGTTGTCGCTTTCGAATGACTCTCAGCATGGGTTACAAAAGACCCAGAATCTGTAGGCGGAGGATTAAAAAGGCCAAGTAGGTAATGAGATTCGCACCAATGTAACGTAACTTCTAAGACTTTTTCAAAGCTTAGAACAGTCTCAGGTGGGAGTGCGTGGTTTAAATCAAATGTAACAACAAAAACGGTTGGTTTTTATTAAAACGAATATAACAAATACAACAACGAACGAGTGTGGCCGCATGGGTTTAGAAAAATGCTAATGACTCTGTGTGTGCGTTCCAGAAAATTGCCCTTAAATATCCTAGCCCCCCGCCAAGGGCTGTCTGTACTCTAGGTGAAGGTGGTGGCAATCTGGAAACTGTCGAAGGAAGCCCGGACAAAAACGATTTTCCGCTCGGACTTTTGGTTTTCGACCCCAGGTAGAAGAAGTAATAAAACGTTTACTCGTCGGTTGTAGGCATTTCCCTACTAGTTTCAATTATGGTCTTTCCTTCAAGGGTTTCCAGCGTGCCGCCACAAGCCTAAAAAAAAGAGTGCACTCGGAGGGTTAAGATTTTCGAGTGACGTCCATCTTCGTAAACATCATCGCTCAACGAACATTCAATCGTGAAACTCCGTCTAAAAATTCCACGGTATAGAACGCTCACTTTTTTAGCCCGTTCATCTTCGTTCACCGCCCATTTCACCTTGAATTTCATTTTGCTGCTGTAAAGGAAGATTAAGTTCCCTCGAATCCCATTAAAACTTCTCACCTTCCGCAACCATCGACCGTTCGCTAACGAATCGAACCGGTTACTCTGCCCTCGCCACCTTGGATCCTCCATAATTCATCGATCGAGACAACTATCCGCGTTCCCGAAGGCTCCTCCATCAATGTGGAACCCCTCCCCCTTCCCCTCTTCGCGCACCTTTTCCACCATCGCTGCTCGTTCCATTTTCGTGACGGTTAAGTGGTCACGTTCCTCGAGCGCTCGAATCGGAAACTCGCCGCGGAAGTTGCGAAACTTTCGGGGAAACTGCGTTTGGAAAATGACTGCCGCTTCTGCACGAGGGGCACGAGCAAGAGGACAGGGGCGAGAAGGAGGGCAGAAAGATCACTTTGACGCGGCGGACGATTCTTAGCCACGTTTCCGGCAGAGAAGAGAAAACATTTCTGACTACGTGTGTCTGCGCGTAGCTGCATCGCGAAACGGGGTAGCTAGGGGGCAGAGGGTGAGAGGGAGAGGGGGTGGGAACTCGTTGAAAAGTTTCAGGTAGAGCTGCCACCACCTCCGACATTTCAACTGAACCGCTTTCTCGTACAACACCCCGTACATCGAGTTTTCTACGACTTCCTCCCGACGCCTTCGCGTCAGTTTTCACTTCCACCCCTCTGTTCGTTCGCCACCTCCCCCTCGTTCCCGATCCCGGCGACTTCTTCGTCGTGGGTTCGCGCGACGGAGCCCGTGAGATTTCATTTGCAACACGGTTAGGATGGCTGTTTGAATTTCTTCGGACGACGCGTCGAATTCCATCGGAGCTTGTCGATGATCGAAGAGGGTCGGGATCAAACGGTAGCTAGCGTTTCTTTCGTTTGAAATTTTTCACTCGGCAGCTGGAAAAGTGTGAAAAGCGTAGTCTGAAGGTAAGTAATTTGGAAAATTTC
This sequence comes from Tetrapedia diversipes, assembly GCA_033822845.1. NCBI lineage: Eukaryota > Metazoa > Arthropoda > Insecta > Hymenoptera > Apidae > Tetrapedia > Tetrapedia diversipes. The sequence goes on along the minus strand of JAOPTO010000180.1, from coordinate 20,737 downwards.
TGAAGGGATAATTAAAAGGTGTAAATTAGAATTAGATTCTTTATTAAGGATGTAACTTTCGTTAGTAATTTCAGCGGAAATGGGAAAATTTGGAAGACCGTTTAAATGGTAATTGAACTGTAAGCAATAATCAATGAAATTTTATACGATAATTTTTTTATTCAAATGGTATTTAAACAGAAAGTAAAAGGAGATATTGAACTGTATGTAGTAATCAATTAAATTTTTTACGATAATTTTTTTATTGAAAGTCATCTATCTTAGGAGTTTGAGTTAAGATGTAAGAAACGTTTAATAAGTGTGATTAATTTGTACTAAGTTTATAAATATTAATTAAGCAATATATAAAGATGGAAATAAAATTATAAATAATAAAATATGAAATATAACCCTCTAAAGATTTTTCTTGTTGAAAGTTTCAATTACAATTTTAAGGAAGTTTGAGAATTGATTATACAGTTAGTAAACATAGAATTAGAAAAATTTCGCATATGCTAGGTAATTGAAGGTAAAAGAAGAAGCCATCAAGAAATTGAGGTTATAAAGATTAAAATATTAACATATTCCGTTCCCTAAAAATTTTTTGTTTTGTGAAGGTAGAAATTAAGTTGTTTAATTATCATTATCTTTTCAAAACAAATCATTAACTGATATTTCAAGCAAACTTGAAGCACAGCTTCATGATTTGTAAATGCTCTTTAAAAATCCATTTCCCTTATTCAAATTGTTAGAATTGGAATACAGAAATATTTCGAAGCAAAAATTAACCGAAAAAACCAGCTTCCTCTTAACGTACTTTCTGACGGGTTTCTTCCAAGCCACATTAGGAAATTTAGAAAGTAAGAAAACGTTAAGATACAGAACAAAAGAGATAAAGGACCTGGACGGGATCATAGAAATTTCGATCACTGCATTTGCCAGTCTCATGACAAAGCTTGTAAAGTACAGTTGTAATAAAGAATTAAAGTATCTTAAATAAGAGTTTATTTTATTTAGTTTTAAATCCCATTTCCAATACGCTTACTATTGCTCCCATGTACTCGCTGACCCTTGGCCTTTCTCTTACCGTGCACCTCGGAAAAGTTACTCGAGTATGTCCATAATTAGACATATCCCAAAAACATGACTGATAGAGATGAAACACAGAGAGTGAAGTTGAAGGAAGGGGAAAAAATAAAACAAAAGAACTGCACGGTCATTCCGTGGATGTTTCGACACCGGTCAGTTCTTCCATACTTTGGTGAGTGAATAAACGTAGAGGAGGTTAGTGATAGTTGTTAGAATATAAATAATCTATAATATTAAATAGAGAGTGGCTTATTATTTTAAAACCCAACAATGACAATATTCGGACATTTTCTAAGGGCCTCGCGCGTTGCCAATATTTTTCCCTCATCGAGCCTGAACTCTCGCAGTCCACCACCTCACTTCCTCTTAAACTCTAAAATTAACTACGATACTACAATTATTGTCAGTTTTATTATTTTCCAAAAAAATAACTATGCATTTCATCCCACACTTCGATCATATATACGGGAAATCCTACTTTTATTTATTTAGGAGAGTGAGCCGATATGGCTCAGGTGTGAATAAAATAAAAGTGAAACGCTTAGAATATTAATAAATGTATATTTAAAACAGTTTAATAGTCACAACTTGAACGACTTTACAATTTAGCAATTACTACGTTCTTAGTTCCTTCACAATCACACTCTTTTTGCCTTCATAGTTAAATTTTTTCTGCCTCGCGCTTGTATTTTCTCCGTTATATATTCTTCCAAACACTCATTTCCTTTCTTTCTAATTGTCAATCTTTCTTACTCGATGTATTCAGTTAGGTTCACCCAAAATTCCTCAGTCGCTCAATTTTTTCAAGTGCTTATCTTTCGCGCCTTAGAAACACTCGAGTTCAAACATTCTACGTTAACATGGCTATCACTCAATACAAGCACTATTCACATTTTCCTAAACCCGCATCCACTCGATCGTATTCCTACATACAGTGGCTCCAAAAAGTATTCGTACTCTAAGTCACAAATAAATTCGTTTAACCCTTAAATTCTGAGTCTGACAGAAGTGTTTGATAAAACTTTGTGGGCATGTAGATCGTAATATTATACGTACTGCCCGCGCTTGCATTTTCCCTATCATATATTTTTCCAAACATTCATTTCCTTTCTTTCTAATTCTAAGCTTTTCTCACTCGATGCATTCGATCACGTTCACCCAAAACTCTTCAGTCGCTCAGTTTCCTCAAGTTCTCATCTTTCAAGCCTTAGAAATACTCGAGCTCAAACATTCCACGTTCACATGGATATCGCTCGACTTAAGCACTTTTCACAATTTCTTAAACTCGCATCCGCTCGATCCCATTCACTTGATGGCATTCCTACATATATAGGATACTTCTTACTTTTTTTTAGAGAGATATGGTAGGGTTCACGTGTGGAAAAATAAAACAAAGTAAAGTTCTCAAATAATATTACACATATTTAAGATGGTTTAATAGTGACAGCTTTGATAATATATAAACGACTTTTCGACTTAACACAACTTCAACGTCCTTGCTTGTTTCAAGTCACATCCTTTCTGCTTCGTGCTCGCATTTTCTCCATCATATATTCTTCCAAACACTAATTTCCTTTCTTTCTAATTGTAAACCTTTCTCACTCGATGGAGTCGGTCACGACCATCCAGAATTCCTCAGTCGCTGTTTTCTCAAGTGCTCATCTTTCGCGCCTTAGAAATACTCGAGCCCAAATATTCCACGTTCACACGGCTATTGCTCGACTCAAGTACTTTCCACAATTTCTTAAACTTGTATCCACTCGATCGCATTCCTACATTATGAGGTTGTTTTTATAGGGAATGTATGTGAGGTTATGATTGGCAGCATGAAATTACGAGTGTGAATGGATATTTAATGTTTGAACGGTTGGCAATGAAAGGGCGACATCTGCTGGTGAATGATGAGAGAATGGATGTGGTATCGAACGAATGATCGAGAGTGTCTTGTCTTGCGTGAATGGCCGGGAAGGAAAGATGGTGAGAAAGAATGAGATTTAGAATAAGAAGATTGAGCGTGTATCCTATTAGTATTGTAGATTATTGTTAATTATATTTTTCTTCTATACTCAATAAACATATTTTTAAGTAATTTATCCACAACATACATATACACAAGAAGATTCTTTAACGCTTAAACGGATAAACAAGAATCTGGAAAAAAGAAGCGAGTCACCGATTTCCTTTATGTCTCATGCCTTTTAGCTTGCGGGTAGAGTCGGTCATCTTTTCGTTTTCAGTGTACACGGCCTAACTAGGGAAATTCGTAGAAAAAACGTCCTGGCACGGAACAGATATCCAATACTATGTATCGTGATACAAACAGAAGAATCGTGAATGAAAACGACGTTCCTGTGTCAAAGAGGGACCCAATCGATGCCGCGCGCTCAACTTTGGCAGGTCGAAATTGTTTGAACGTGTGCGCCGTCAAACTGCGCCCCCCGCTCGATGTTGATGCCGTTATCTTCGCCCGAGCCCTCCTTCTCAATCAGCAGTTGACGTACGGTCGACTTGTTTCGCCATTAAATTACATCCGCATCGGTTTGCTATCCGGGATTAGATTGTCAACCGAGAATTATTGTCCACCGCGCTGTCGCAACGTGACTGACGTATTCTAACGATTTACGATAATCGACTGTAACGGTTAGACACGCAGCGGGATCCAGCTGATAAACCAATAATAGATCAGGATATTTCAGCTGGCGGTGGCTGACGTATCTCGCCGCGTATTCGTCGACAATGAAACGGACTGACGATCGCTCGTCGATCCACCGACGCGCCTCTGGGCTCGATTTATCCTGCGGTGATCCAGACAAAAATTTGTTGAAACAAGCTTAACCCTTTGCACTCGAATGCAACCGCATGAATGCAATTACCATGCATGGATTAAATATTATCCTGTTTTACCTGCGTTAAAATTTATTTAACTCCAAACGAAATTAAATAGTACTGGACTTTATAAGCAAATGACTGTTTAACCTCATGCATTTAGAAGTTTGTAAAACTAGTATCGTTTGGTTATCGAGCGTCGCCTTTCGAGCGCAAAGGGTTAACGTTAAACTGTTCGGATTTTGAACGATTACTGTCAAACGCACGAAGCTTAAAATGAATATAACAGAACTTGCTGCGATGGTTGTAATTTTGAAAAGATTTACCTTTCCGATTTTAAGCAATTTTGAAGTTTATAATAAACTCGGAATTGAATGCCACCGATTAGAAATTGTAGTATGTCTCATAGTTGATTACTTTTACTCTAATCAGAAGAAAATGCTTTTAACTTTGAATGAATTTTATTAAAAATGCGAAATTTAAAATTAATTTTGTCCATTCCCCTACCAAATTCTTTAAGAATAATTGTCTCAATTTTTATCTACAAAGTTTTTCGTTTCGACCGATTTATGATCAAAATAAGATAAAAAGATAACAGTAGTACTGTACTTTAAAAGAACAATGATTATTTTTGTGTATTTGGATAATGATTACTGTTTCCGTGTACTGTGAAGATTAGGATCATTAATTATCCTATTAATACTACCGAATTTACCAAAAAGGATTCGACTTCATAAAAAATGCAACAAGGGAAAGTATTTAACCACTTTCACGAACCATCATTCTTACTCACAAATAAACTTCACAGATAATTTCACTCCAAGGTTACCGAATTTCTTTTTCCTTCATTTCGTTGAATCAACTCATCGCTCTAAAAATTACGTCCGTTTTCCATTTCCCCTTGCAATCCCAGAGTTCCCAAATCCTGTAGAAATCACGTTCGACTCAAGCATCTTCGACAAACTTCCTGCTCCGAAATATCAATATCGGAGCGGGCAAGCAGCAAAAATCCACCCACCCTCTCCGGATCAATCTATTCCAATACGAACGTGCAATTTTTCACCCAAAACCTCGACCACGCTTCCACCCTCCACCCCTTCTCTATCCGCAAAGAAACGACCGCAGTTTGAGAAGTAACCTGAAGTCGTCGGAAATCAATACAGTAGTACCCGCTTAATTGTCGCACGATTTGTTCCGTGCAGCGACATTTATCCGAGGAGGTACAGTAGCGAACAAAAGTTTAAGCCCAAAGAGTCAACAGAAATAAATTAATCAATATAATGTCGGTACGGTTAGTGTTAACCCCTTAACATACGATTTACGTTCGAGAATTTTGGGCAGAAAACGTAAACAAGCTCGCGCAGCCTTCGAGTCATTTTCATGACTTGTATCACACCATTGCAGATTATTAATTTTGTATTACTGATTTTTGTATAAATAAACTTTTTGTAGTACTTGCATTTATCACAACTATTACATCAGGTTGTAATTACTTGTCAAATATCCCACAAATATTTATAACTTTAGGAGGGCGCCGCCGTTAATATTTATATTTGGTCCGATCATCGTACGCGGGCTATGCCCGTCGTTGTAGGTTAAAGGGTTAAGTACCTTTTCCAAGGTGAATTCGTTAAATCTACAGTAGCGAACAAAAGTTTGAGACCTTTAAAATTAAACTAATTTATACGGAATAGCATGATAAATAAAATTTGCAGCCTGTACTAATCGATAAGTAGTGTTCTACCATAATAACAATAAAAATGAATGTACAGACAATATTTGCAGACCATAAAACTATGTTCCACATTGTCATCTTGTCTTAAACTTTTGTCTGTTACTGTATCAAATAATATCAAAACCAACATTAAAAAAGAAACAACTACAGAATGAAAGAACACAACTTTCTTCTTTCAGGAATCTCGAAAAATGATCGATTGTATCAAAAACTTCATGGGAAGAAAAATAAACGTATAGTTGCGGACAAAAATTTAAGACTCAACAAAATTAAAATAACTAATTTATAAGGTATAGCATGATAAACAAAATTTCCATCCTGTGCTAATCAATAAATAGTATTCTACGATAATAACAATAAAAATGAATCTACAAATAATATTTACAAACCATAAAACTAAGTTTTACATTGTCCTGTCGTCTTAAACTTTTGTCCGCTAGTGTACGTGTTCCAAAACACGTTCACCTTTCTTTAATCGGTTATGCTTGCTCGTTCGAGTCATACGAAACACAGAAACGAAACAGTTGCTGTTCGTGACACGAAAGAAAGCAGTCGTTGTATTTTAAAATTCGTTGTGAGTATATTTTTTCGTCCGTAAATGACATTGGAGGTAGTCGTAGAAGCAGTTCCAGGAACTCATGGGAATAAGCTCGCGACAATTAAGCGGACATTACTGTACATTCCAATATCAATCGACGCTAACGTTATTTCTATAAACCACACTCGTTAGAGTGACGCTACGAGACGCGACGTCCCGAAAATTGGATCCGGGCCGGCGCAATCTGTGATTCATGCCGAGCCAAGCGCCTGACGTTAGGCAACCACGACCTATAGTAATCTATCGCGAAACGGGGCTTTCGGGTTGCACAATCGGTCTGATAACGCGCCATGACACGTTGATAAGAGGATTTAATGGAGGGGGAGGCGGGAAAGAGTGGGGCAAAGCGGCTGTTCTCTACAACCTAGGGGGATGGAGGAGGGGGTGGGTAAAGGGGAGGGAATGATTCGCTGAAAGATCGTATCGACCGGTTGCAAGCGAATCCCTGCGTGGCGGTAGCCAGCACGTTCCGAAACCCTGTCCAAAGTTCCACGAACGAAAGAAGCGAAGAATCGACCGACTGACGAACCTACGAGAGGTAGCCGGTAGGTAGGTTTCCGGTAGGTTGGGTGCCTGGAGAGTTTCATTTTGACTGGCAATTTCCTTGCACGATCCGGGGAACGGCTGCTTAAAATTCTGACCTGGGAGAGGAGAGAGATGTTATTAAGCATACTCTTCATGACACGCTACTTTTCTCTCCCTCCTTCGTCTTCGTCGACGTTCAAGAAGCGACTCTCTGTGTATGTGTGTGTGTGACCAAGGAAGAAGGTATGCCCAGGGAATCCATTTGAATTTCAATATTTTCGGAGTGGCAGGGATCGATCGGGCTCAAGCTTCCGACTGTGAGAGCAGGGGGAGCATTTTTGTAGCGTCTTCCGGGCGCTTTGGTATTAATAAGACGGCCATCTACCGGGAAATTCGCCCGGAATTTAAAGTTGGCCAGGTTCGGTTGCGAGGGCAAATGGGGAAAGTAGGGCCCGCGATCTTGGTGAACACGCGGAATGATTTTAATTCGTGTTTAACTTGGCCGCAAGTTTTAACTAACTTCGTCAGGGGAATCGCCACGGTAACAGGGATCGTAGAGCTCACAGAACGGGGCGGAAATAAAGTTCTGGACGGAAGACCGACCGCCTTCCCCCCCAAGAGCGTTTCTTTGCATTTATTAGCGCGATAAAGAGGGGCCAAATGATCAAACAGGTGATCATCACCGGTAGGGAGCAAAGTAGGCTAGCTCGTTTCCTTTCTCCACCCTCTTCGCTTCCCTCTGCGCTTCAACGGGCCTCTTTTTATCCGCGTAAACAACTTTACGGTTATACTTCGCGCTTAAGAGGGCGGCTCGATGGCCTGCCCGCCGTCCGGGGAATTCTGTGGGAAATTCGGCGATAAAAACGGGACGCGCGCGGCGCTTTCATCCCGCGCTAAATTACCCGGGCAAACTTTACGGGATCTAATTTCGAATACCGTAAATAACTTATGAGCGTAACCGGAGATCCGGCCCGGCGCTGCATTTCCTCTCCTCGCCCTTCCGCCCGGGGCGCGTTGCATTCGTCGCTGGGCAAAATTCGTTCACGCGAACACGGGTCTACCATTCAGCGTGGTCGCGTGTACGTGTTACAGGTGCACCGTATGTGTACACTATCGGCCATAAGTTTGGAAACACCATACGTTTTAAGTGCAGCAAGTGTTGAAAACGAAATGTTGATCCCAAATAGTTCGAGTGAAAGATCATTTCTCAAGCCGTATAATGGTAACCGCTGTGGTACTCTAAGTTCGCATCTAGGGCCCCTTCTTTTCTTACTATTTATTAATGATATTGAATCGGTATCAAATACCGCAATGTGATGCAAATTTCAAAATACAAATAAATGTATAACTTACAGTAGCGGACAAAAGTTTAAGACGAGAGGACAATGTAGAAAATAATTTTACGACCTGCAAATATTGTCTATACATTCATTTTTATTGTTCTTATGATAGAATACTATTTATTGATTAGCACAGAATGCAAACTTTGTTTATCATGCTATTCCTTATAAATTAGTTTAGTTTCGTTTACTCTTTGGTCTTAAACTTTTGTCCACTACTGTACGTTCATTTTTCTTCTCATGAAGTTTTTGATCATTTTTCAAGATTTCTGAAAGAAAATGGTTTTATTCTTTCATTCTGTTGTTATTCCTTTTTTTATGTCGGTATTGATATTATTTGATACAGTAGCGAACAAAAGTTTAAAACGAGAGGACAGTGTAGAACATAGTTTTATGGTCTGCAAATATTTTATGTAGGTACATTCATTTTTATTGTTGTGATGGTGGAACACTATTTATTGATTAGCAGAGAATGCAAATTTTGTTTATCATGCCATTTCTTATAGATTAGTTAGTTTAATTTCGTTCACTTTTTGGTTTTAAACTTTTGTCCGCTACTGTATCATTCAACCTGTTCATGATTATGCAAGGTTACAAACCGACATTCATTGAATATCGAATTGAAGCTACTGCAATAATATGGAACTATACTTCAACAAATGTCGAATAATTAGGTTTTCAAGAAAGAAACATCCTATTGCATTCCAATACTCTATACACAACATGAACATACCCTCCACTAACTCCGTTCACGATCCTTTATTATAGTTAAAAATCTAAAAATTTATATTGAGTTTAAAATTACCAAATAAAATAAACTCTTATTTAAAATACTTTAATTCTTTAATATATGACACAAGCAAGTTGCAATTCTAGCTTTGTTATGAGACTGGTAAATGCAGTGGTCGAAATTCCTACGATCCCGTCCGGATCCTTTAGTCCCTTTGTTCTGTATCTTAATGTTTTCTTACTTTCTAAATTGCCAGATGTGGCTTAGGTTCTTGGAAGAAACTCTTCAGAAAGTACATTAAGAGAATGCTGGTTTCTCTGTTAACACTAGAACTACCAGAACAGTCAAAATGATCAATTGGTGATTATTCAAAGCAGCCTTATAAATTCACTGTGGTGAAACTTCCAAAATTTACTATGATTTTCTGCAGAAAGTATAAATAAAGATTTGTTTTCTATGTATTCAGTATCTTTTCATGTGATTTTCGATTTGATCCTTTCCATGCAAATAAGTACACTATAATTTCAGTAGTGTGTTAATTTTTGCTTCATGATATTTCTGTATTCAAATTCTAATAATTTACTCACAGGTGTAAATCAAAAAGTGCTTCCAAATTTTTGAACAGTACTGTACGTACGCCAGCAATGGCACCAGCGAGCCCTGATTCGTGCCGGTGGCCATCGATATTATTACTTATTAACACATGACGAAATTACCAGGGATGGTACATGGTTAATGTACCCAATAAACGTTACATTAAATCGGAATTAATAAGCTCGCGATGCGACGTCGGTGGTACCGTTTGGAAATGTTTCAATGTCCACCGGGGGACGATATTACGCGCCGGAAGTTCCCGCTCCGCGTTATCTGTCATCGCGAATGCGGAACGTTCCGATGGAGCTTGCTTATTTTCCGCAATAACGCCAATCTTCTCTCTCTTTCTTGCATCCTTTGTTTCGTTTCCACTGGAACGTGACAAGCACACGCACGGTTAACCCATTATTCAACAATGTTCCATTTTTGGGACACATCTTGGTTATTCGTAATCAAGCCGTAAAAGACCGGATCCACAAAAATGAAATGTTGTTGGAGGAAGAGTAAGTTTAGAAGTACGGTATGATCGAATAGATCATCTCGTAAAACCAATAGACACACAGCAAAGATGTACAGCTCGTGGAAAAAAACAACAAGAATATTCGCAAGATGTAATGTTCCGTTGCACGACAAATGTTTTGAATATTTTCATATTTCATAAATATATTTTTTGTATTATTTTCTAGAAAACTGAATAGGACGAATACGTAATTTAAATTTTGTGTTTTTAATATAGTATAGTATATTCCGTTAATGTCCCAAAATGGGATGGGCTTTAATTTTTATATTTAAATAAAAACAGTAACAATTATGACAAAAACAGTTCCAGTTGGTTGGAATGAATATTATTATACAGTTAATTTAATCTTTTTTTGTATTTTTGAATTTCGGCGGGTAATGGGTTAAGCGTGTGGACGGTAATAAATTAGGCTCGTTGTAATATTGACCTGTCTACCGGCGGCCATTTAACCCTTTACGCTCGAGAGGCGACCGTTAGTCACCAAATATTTGCAAATTATATTCGATATTTTCGCAAAGTTTCAAACTTTAGTTAGTTTGTTTGTTAGTCAGAGTTAGATTAAGTAGTCTTATATGTAAATTTTAGTATATCACTTAACTAAACAAAAGTTTAATCCTTTGCGCTCGAGAGGTGACTGTTGGTCACCATATGATAGTTTTTCAAATTTTCAGACTTTTTATTAGTTTGTTTATTAGTTAGACTCAAAGGGTATATAGTGATACATGTAAATTTTAGTATATTGCTTAACTAAACTAAATGAAGTTTAATATAGGCGAATCTTAGTAAATATTTTGAATTTGAACATTTTTGAAGTTAGTATCATTAGACTACTGACAGTCACCTCTCGAATGCAAAGGGTTAATATAAGTGAATGTTAGTAAATATTTTGAATTTGAACATTTTTGTCTGAGTTCTAAAGCTTTGAAAACTCGAGTCGCGACTCAAGACGTAAGCAGAAGTTCAAATCGTTGAGCTTTAAGCTGTAGCAGCTAGAGACCTTATCGTGTCAGCCTTTTAGATAGAAAACACAAGCAATCTGAATTATATTATTTACATATACGTTTATTCCATTCTTCCGTAAAAGTTTGCGATGTAAATTAAGCAAAATTAAGGCAATTAAAACTTCTGTGTTTATAAATTCTTGGTTATCCTTTTTAGAAAATAAATGAACTTTTAACATTTACTAATTTTAGTGTTATACGTACTAGTTACACCTGAGAAAGAGCTAATTAAGCAAAATTAAGACCATTCAAGCTTCTCTGTTCATAAATTCTTGGTTATCATTTTTAGAGAATAAATGAACTTTAACATTGACTAATTTTGAAGAATTATACTTGCCAGTCAACTACTGTTGATGTCGTTTTTAATGCTTTTTGTCTGTATTGAATTGATTCCTATTTTAAGTTAAATGAATAAAGAAGGACATTTAAAGATTCATCAATGTAAGTACATACTTTGAAATATTTCGAACAGGTCACGTACGGAGAAACTACGTTTCTGCCATTTAAGGGATCATTTCCCGGGACAGTTTCTGAGAACTTTGAGGCGGATTTCTCAATTACATCGTTCTCGTCTGAATGGGAGACCCCAGCTGTTCCTTTCTTAACGTCTCACGATTTTAAAGTAGAATTTAGGAAGAATTTATCGTACAACCGATATTTCACTTAATTTGCTAATTATAAAGCTGTCGGAAAACAATGGATGGTTTTCAAAAAAATTAACATCAATAATTATTTAGTGAGGGTAAATAGATAAAAATTAAGGTGACCAACTTTTTTACAATAAAAAGGAAGACACAAATAAATTAAAAAAAAAGAATATTATAAATAAAAGAAACATTTTATTCGTTGCAAAAATAATACACTAAAATATGTTAAAAAAAACATTTGTAACATTTTACAGTGTAATTATGTTTACATGCCTATTGATTAATATTTAAATTTGCATTTTGCCATTGAATAAATATTTGTTGTCAATATCTCCTTTTCTAACAATAAGAAATCACTCGCAACCGATCGGCTCGATATCGATCGCATATGCAGATTTATAGATTAGTTTTCAAATATCGAGAAGGAAGACATGCTGGAGGACACTTTTCGAGAGAGGAAAGAACTTACAAAAGAAGCACTGTCCTTCCCAAAGGAGGACAATTGGTCACCTTATGAAAATTTACTTTAATTTATCTTAATAGCCCTAACTGAGATACTTTAGGTTTAAAAATACGTGTTGCAGTCATAGTTTGAATGAAGATAAGCGATGGTGTATTTGGTATTTCATATTCACTTCACCCTTTGATAAAACTTGTCTAGAGCTTTATTAGTTAACGTTTGAATATTATAAATACGGAGTGATGTTTGTTAATAAACTTAATTTCTTTCTCAAAATTGAGAAGAACAGGTACGTTTATGGTCTAGATAAGGATTCTTAATGAACATTTTCTGCACAGCAGTTATGTACGCCGGTGCAGAACTCTGTTTTACTGAGTTTCAGCGAACTTAATAAGAATGTCCAGAGGATTACACTGCAATGCAGTTCTGCGAGCACAAAACCGCTTACGTAATGATATGGATCTTCCACCCTGAGCAATTATACTGTCTAATCTTTATTCACAAGCGCGATTGTTTATCAAATGAACAAAAATGGTATAGCCAAAGAAGCTTGTCAAAAGTGCTCTGAAACCAAATTAAATGTTGTGCATACCAATTGATAGGTTCCTAAGAGAAACCCATATCTACCAGGTTTTAATCCGATAATCCTTGCAGAAGGGTAATCAGAAGGTAGAATGTAATTTAGAGCTTTTTCTTTATATTTTTTGTTTAACTAAATTCTATACTAAATTCTAAGAAGAGTAAGGAATACCTCATCTGTGAATTTTTTTAAATTCCTGACTGTAGAATGCGTTTTTAAACAATTAACACTATTCCTACCACGCCCGGTCAAATGACCGTTTTTAAACTTTCGATTAGAATTTCATATACACAACACAATTGAATCGCCTTTAAACTTTAGACTTTTCCTCAAATATACGTGTAATATATTTTTCAATATTCACTTTTTTTTTCATTGTTTATTTTCTCAGAAAAATTTATAGTCTGTCTTACGTGGAAATGCCGCAGTAGGAATAAGTACAAGAATAAGTACATCAAAATTCCGCTTTTTATTTTTATAATGTACGCGTCGTACAATGAACACTAAGACGTAAATTTTTTTAATTTTCCGAGAAGAGAATATAGATAAAGTTAGAAATCCAGTGCTTATTATAGTTTTGGAGAAGTTAAATATCTATACGATTGCTGTATTGGCCCCGACAAATGGATATTACTGTTACTAAATGTAAGAAATGAATGAAGCAGTTTTTGAAAAAGAATTTTGAATTAAAAATAGTAGCAAACACAGAGCCTCCTCATTGTTACATGGTACATAAGTTCCGCAGATGCAAAATCGTGATTTTATGAAATATGTAGTGTCAGAAGGGAGACACTCGTGCTACTGTCTTCTAGCCCATGAGTTCCTAATAAAAGCAGATGATTTTTTATGCAGCATTTGTTCAGACGAAAAAACAACCCACGCATTGTAGCTGATGCTCTGCTGAAATGAAATTTCAACCAAAGGTCTAGTAATCTAAGAAACCCAAATATACTATCACCTCCATCTAGCTCATGTCCTCCTGACACAAAAACGTAATTTTAGACAAAACATTACCAAATAAGTTCAAATATCTTCACACATGCCTTCAGCTTAAGTTCTCCAGATACAAAGTCGTGACTCCATATAAAATGTAATTTAAGAAATACAAATGCTTTGCCTCCTCCTTCTAGCTTATGTTCTCCCAATCCTGATTTTGGACCGAAATATAATTTATGAATATCGTATACGGTACCAACTTTTAGGCCATACGCTCCAGAAAGAAAATCCTGCTCTGATTCAAAATGTATCCTAAGAAAGCCAGATATCCTGTTACCTCCTTCTAGCACACTTTTTCCTAATATATAATCCTGATTTCACATATGATGTGATCTATGAAACCCAAATCTACTGTTTCCTCCTTTTAGTTCATGTTCCCCTGATATAAAATTGCGGTTTTGAGAGATATTTATTCTGGATTACCGAGCATACATGGCCACCTCTTCCTAACTCATGTTCTAATACGAAGCCGAGAATTTAGGCAAATTCTGGTCTATATAGTATAAAATTTGATGCAACTCTTCGCAAATCATGTTCTCCTGGTACAGAATCACGATTTCCCTTGAAATTTATTCTGGAGTACCGAGAATGCGTGCCATTTCTTCGTATCTCATGTTCTCCTAATGTTGAATCCAGAATTTACTCAAATTCTAGTCTATATAACTCAAAATTCGGCCCACCTCCGCGCAAATCATGTTCCCCCGATACAAAATCATGGTTTTACGTAAAACTTATTCTGGAATACTGGGAATACGTGTCACCTCTTTGTAACTCATATTCTCCTGATACAGAATCGTGATTTTAGGCTAAATGTAATTTGAGAAGGTTATACTTCCGTCTTCTTCTAGTGCATGCTTTTCTGATAAATAGTTATGATTTTATAGTTTCATCTTTTCCCACTGTGTATATTTCTTTACTTTACTCTCCATCACATCAGGTTCATTAATATGTATGTGTATAATGATAGTATGATCTTACCATTTGTAAGTTAGGATGTTAAATCCTTTGGTTTATTAGGTTCCAAAATACAATAATGGGAATTCCATTTCCTGAAATATCGTTAACGCGGTATTCTATGTGAGTATGCTGTGAAGACAACTCTTAAGTCATAATTCTTTATTACGAAAACGTATGTGAATATCTGAAATCACTATCTCTATGCTTTTTGCAACATATCATTTTGTATTCCTTCGCAAAGAAAGAGCTGTGGACGGCGAACGAAAACCTGCTGTGTGTAATAGTGAAAATATTTAATAATACGTAGCATATATAAGTATAGGTAAAGCTCAAACTAGTCATACGAACGCATCTATGATTAAATGGTTAAAGGAACTACAATGCAAAATTGAAACTGTTCTACATAGACAGTTTATAGCTAATTATTCGTAGAAGCTTAGTAATTGGATTACGCATTCTAAAGCAAATTTATAGTTTCATGAACATAAATAGGAATCTAAACGGAGAATTGTTTCACGAAATTGAACCTTACACTTTGGATTTAGACGTGCGAATGTTGTTGCGAATAGCATAATACGCACAATATACGCAGACCTATATTTCCCATAAGTGCATAGAAATCTAGAATGTATTTTGAATAATAATCAAAAGGAACTATAAATATTAATTTAGCTTATTTTTGTATCATTTTTGGAGCTTATTCTGTATCATATTTGTATCATTCTCTATCCAAAAGGGAACCAGCATTACTCAACGTTCCCCTAACAGTTTCTGTAACCGATAAAGTATTCCACACCATCATAAGTAGAAGCGAACTCGTGTGACCCATTTTTGCGACAGTTTACACCAAACCACTTCCCGGAGAATACATTACGCGAGCATCTCGCCGACTTTCTAATAATTTCCAAGATAAGTGGTCAACGTTAACCAAGATTAACCGATGCCTTTGGTTAGGAACGAAACTTTCCCGGGATCCCTTCCGCTCGAGGGATCCTTAATTTTTTATTAACAGCCCGACGTCTGGCTGCTGGTTCAAGTTTACTCGATCCTTTATCCCGTCGAATCTAGTTTCGCGGCTCGTCCGAAACTTTTCCAGCTCGTGCAACACTACTCCCTTCTCCCCTTGGAGATCGACGTAGCCCTCGCTTTTCCTCGTTACACGCGATCGGAAGAGGTATCACAGGCGTTTCGAGGCGCCAGGCTAGCAATTTTCAGCCACTCTTCCCACTCCTTTGTTAGTCTTTTGAGTCCCTTAACCTTCGAACTCCTGAAAGCGAATTTAAACTTCACGCTTTGCATTTGGATGTGTATCGCGTACGATTGATCCCTGGCGAACGTGAATGGCGAAAGCTGCAACGTTTACACCAATCCAATGGTTGAATTCATTTCGCTAGTTTTCAAAGTGTCGGCGACAGTCAATCAGAGGTGCAGAGCGAAACAGACCAAAGGTAGGTTTAAACTTCACACTTTGGACGTGTAGCTCAAATGATTGATCCGCCAGTGAACGTGAAAAATGAAACCAGGAGTATTTATACTAGTTCGATGATAAAATGCGTTTCGTTAGGTTTCAAAGTGTCAGCGTCAGCCAGTCAGAGGTGTAAAATAGAACAAACTAAATGCAGGGTTAAACTTTACACTTTGGGTGTGCGTCACAAATGATTGATCAGTAGTAAACCTGAAAGATGAAACCTGAAGCTCAATAATTAAATTCAGTTTTACATCAGTTTAGTAATTAATTCGTTTCGTTAGTTTTCAGAATACCAGGGTAAAATAGGCTAACATCTAAGCGGCTAGACAATTATTTATCGACACGTTTAAACGTGTCGCTGCTACTTTATTACGAATAAATCATCAGTCCATTTAACCAAAAGTGGTGATCAGCTCTACTGCATCCAATATTAAATTCAGATATTCATGTTTAATGAAATGTAAAAATATGCGGTCGCTGACATATACAGGGCGTTCGGACAAAGCTGGGAGGAAATTGAAGATGTAACTCTATGCAACATTTTAAGACGAAAATCAAGAGTAACAATATTGCATTTGACGCTTTGCTTATTAGTTATAAGCAATTAAAGAAGCGAGCTATTTTACGTCTGAGAGTAGGCAAATGGAGCTACACAGTGGGTAACGTCTATGACTACGCAGTGATGCTCAGTCGTAACTATGTTGCGGAATACGGCTTACTTCTGAACAGCTACAAGAAAATACGGCGTCTAAATGAGGTTGTGTGCGATGAAATAAATAACATGAAGTTTTCATTTCGTACTTGATAACCTAATAATAATAAGTTTATTCAAGAAAAAGACTCTCTTACACAAACTATTTCACTCGCGACGCTTTTTCGCTACGAGTCGCTAAAACACGATCCTCGATGACTGGACGCGTGCAGAAAATTCGGTTTTAACACGTTCCGTGTCACGTGTACCATTTGTGGTATACGTTAAACTAGATCTGCAGGCCACATGTACCATAAATTATACACGCCGTCATATTTATTTAATGTGCTGTAAACATATGTTTTATGACAAATTTAATTCTGTAAAATGTATTTCCACTAACAGAATGAAACGTTATACAAAATGCAGGATAGAAAAAAGCACATCAATTAGTTTTATTGTTATACATACAGTAATTATTAATTACATGTAACGGTTGACTTTTTTAAAGCAAGATATATATACCTACTGCTTTTTCTGTTAAACATTCTATTTCCCTCATCTTTTACTTAATAAATTCGATTACAACAGGTTCTTTTTACTGATCGAAAATTTTCGAACCGGCTGACTTTTATAATCGAACTGATCGCAGCGCCACGTGTACCATAAATGGTACGTGGGGTAATAATTACTCTAAACAAGCTAATTATTAAAGAATTGATGATGTAATGACATATTGTGTGATAATACAGGGTGTTCGGACAGCCCTGGGCTTAAATTGAAAGAGTAACTCCCTGAGACATTCTAAGACAAAAATCAAGAGTAACGATTTTGTGTTTGAGGCTTTGTTTACGAGTTATAACTAGTTAAAGATATCGTTTAATCCGGCCCGTTCGACGCTTGAGCATCACTGTGGACTCAGCGACGTTACCGACCGAGTTGCCTCGGTTACCCGCTCTCAAGAGTCGAACGGTCCGGATTAAACGATATCTTTAACTAGTTATAACTCGTAAACAATGCCTCAAACGCAAAATCGTTACTCTTGATTTTCGTCTTAGAATGTCTCAGGGAGTTACTCTTTCAATTTAAGCCCAGGGCTGTCCGAACACCCTGTATATCAATTTTTAGTCAAAACCACAAATGCCCTGGAAACCATGTCGGGCAAAAACGGTTTGACACGAAACGTGTTAATACAGTGCTCCAGTTCCCCAATTTCGCCATCAGGGAAGCGAATAAACAAGGAACGTGTCCTCTTGAAAAGTATCAGCCGAGTATAATCGGGAAATTATGTTTGCCCTGTACTCCGTGAGGAATGGCCATCGTCTCAAAAATGGTCTCGCTAAGCCCGCTTCAACATTTACGCTGCTCCCGAGGCGAGCAGAAATTTCTCAGCGCGGAGTATTTTACTTGGAACGTTGTCAAGATCGGTTGGCGGACATTTCTGACGGGCCACGAGGTGAAATTAATAAAAACCGGAATCGTCGCCGTGCCAAGTATCGGACATTGTGCAAATCAGATCTGATGAGCTTCTTCGCCGGGAGTTATAGCGGTTGTGCTATCAGTCGCCGTGGAATTGGTTTTCTGCGAGTGAAAGGGAGTGTGACGGGAAGCGGATGTTATCACACGTAAAATGTCAAAAAAAAAACGTATATTCGTGCAAACGATGTGTTCAAATTTATAAAGGATATACATCACACGCTTTGTATTGTATACACTGCCGGTAAAAAAATTTCGACCACTTTGATACTTGTTAGGAATTTGTATATCAACAGAAACGAGGAAATGCGTTTGTACTAATTCCAATGTACGTTGATCTTCAATACTTAAGGAATGATTAGGATTGCAGTAGAGAAAAATATCGTATAAAATAAAAAAGGAACGAATAGGTTACACGTTTATAATATTCTGCTGCACCAAACTGTATTTTGAATGATAGAAAAACTGGTGGGAAACTTTCCGTCGACAGTGTACAGTAGAGGACAAAAATTTAACACGAGAGAACAATGTGGAACATAATTTTATAGTCTGCAAATATTGTCTCTACATTAACTTTTATTGTCATTACGACAGAACGCTATTTATTGATTGGCACAAAATGTAAATTTTGTTTATCATCATGTTCTCTGTATTACGAACATCGTGCAAGCTCCTTTTAACTGATGTTCTTCTGTGATTTCGTTCAAAATGTGTTCCAAGAAGTATAAATACCGTGACACTACCTCCTATTTGATGTCCTCTTGATAGAAAGTTGTAATTTTTTGAAAAATCTGTTCGGGATACGCGGAAATACGTGCCACTTCCTTCTAATTGATGTTCTCCTGTTACAAAACCGTGATTTCGTTTAAAATGTGTTCTAAGAAGTACAAATATCGTTATACCAACTTGTAGGTGATGTTCTCTTGATACAAAATCGAGATTTTACTCAAAACGTGCTCTCAGTAGTGCAAATGTCGTGTCTGCTCCTAACTGATATTTTCCTGTTACAAAATCATAATTTCGATTAAAATGTGTTCTAAGAGATACAAATATCGTTATACCATCTTCTGTCTCATGTTCTCCTGACAGAAAATTCTAATTTTACGAAAAGTCTGTCCGGGATTTGCGAAAATACGTGCCACCTCCTACTATCTGATGTTCTCCTGATACAAAATCGATGTTTTACTCAAAACGTGTTCTCAGCAGTGCAAATATTGTTCCTGCTCCTTGTATCTAATGTTCTCCTGTTACAAAATCATGATTTCATTCAAAATATGTTCTAAGAAGTACCACTGTATGTATACTATATTTTTATCTACATTAACCTATTATAATTTACACTGAAAGAAACAATAAGCAATTTGTTCTATATTCACAATAATCAATCATTGCAGTTTAGGAGCTAATTAATTTAGCTGCATGCCGAAAATACACCTTCGTGATTTTTGAAATATCATACAATATTCATACAACAATTGCGTTAATCTAATACAAATGCTCTTCACCGCAATCTCCACAATTTCATCAAACTTTTCATAAATTATAGATATGCTTGTTGAATTCACCAATGGTAAACCAACTAATTTCAACTTTTCAAAGGTTTGTAAAAGAAAAGTTTGAAAACATGCCGTAATAAATATCAAACCATAACACTTAAACAAAACAGCAATGTACACCAAACTGTTAACCGTTCGATCGTTCCTTGCCTCCACCTTTTCTGAACAACACGATAAGCGATATTTTTATTCGCCTATCTAAAACTTCATTTTAGCCAGCCATTATGAGCTACCAATGATACACCTGAAACGAAACGCACCTGGGAATTTTCAAAACAGATTGCACACCACTTAGCGTACAAGAATTGCCACTCGGGCGCAAAGGATTGATCCCGAAATATACGAGGAAAATTCTGTTTCCTTCTACTTCCTGAAGATCCTATCAAGGAAGAACAGATAAGAAGATAACGGAAGATGTTGCGATCATGAATGCAATTATATAGAAACTATTAGGTATTAATTTGATACATGTATTGCCTTATTTCTAAAGAGAAAGTAAATATATATTTAAAAAAAAAACGATACAAGTTATACATGTTTTTACCACCAAAGCGTGACGAACGCTACTTCCGCATGGAGAAGTGGGATATTACAATACTCCAATAGAAACGGACAGTTCCTCTTGTTATGTTGCGTTCTAAATTAGGGTAGAAGTATATACAATGACGACCCTGTACCTGCCCAAGCGCCCTCGGTAGAAGAGAAAGGCCCCTCCTACAATACCTTTAACCCTTTCGCTTCGAGCGCCGCTTATAGGCGACGTCCACGAGATGACCTGTGGGTACGAGCGCCGCTTATAGGCGGCATCTAAATATATTTTGTATTTTAATAATTTTATATTTTAATAATTCTGTATTTTAATAATTTTGTAAGCCTTTTCATATTAAAAATGTAAATATACTTGTTACATTAGAGCAACAATTGTTTTATTCAACACAATTGTTATTTAAAACTTAGAAAAATGCACAG
>JAOPTO010000179.1:0-18035 GCA_033822845.1 Tetrapedia diversipes | reverse complement strand
CTATTCCTCCTTCTACTATTCCTCCTTCTTCTATTCCTCCTTCTTCTATTCCTCCTTCTTCTATTCCTCCTTCTTCTATTCCTCCTCTTTTATTCCTCCTTCTTCTATTCCTCCTTCTTCTATTCCTCCTTCTTCTATTCCTTTTTTCTGTATCTGTCTATCTATTTTTTGCAATTTCGGGGTCTCGTCTAGCCGACAAGACGAATCCCCAAGCATAGGGCTGAGTCTCAACAGATCGCAGCGTGGTAACTGCTCTACCGAGTACAACACCCCGCCAGGTACCTAAGTCGTCTACAGACGATTCCGAGTCTCGACGTCGAACTTGGAGTACCCATGATCGACCGTTAGAACGCCAGAGGTCGTCGTTCGGTGAAATCCCGACGACGAATCCCATTGACGCTCGTATACGGCAAACTGGGGCCCGTGCGATGACCAGTCACGAAGGGCTGGCCACCTAGTAGTGTCACATTGTTTTGAGCCTTTCGACCCACACGAGACTCCTAGAGATATCGTTGCCTCCTTTGACTAGAAAGGATACGGCCTTAGAGGCGTTCAGGCATAATCCCACGGATGGTAGCTTCGCACCACCGGCCGCTCGACCGAGTGCGTGAACCAAATGTCCGAACCTGCGGTTCCTCTCGTACTGAGCAGGATTACTATCGCAACGACTAGTCATCAGTAGGGTAAAACTAACCTGTCTCACGACGGTCTAAACCCAGCTCACGTTCCCTGTTGGCGGGTGAACAATCCGACGCTTGGCGAATTCTGCTTCGCAATGATAGGAAGAGCCGACATCGAAGGATCAAAAAGCGACGTCGCTATGAACGCTTGGCCGCCACAAGCCAGTTCTCCCTGTGGTAACTTTTCTGACACCTCTTGCTGAAAACTCTTCAAGCCAAAAGGATCGATAGGCCGTGCTTTCGCAGTCTCTATGCGTACTGAACATCGAGATCAAGCCAGCTTTTGCCCTTTTGCTCTACGCGAGGTTTCTGTCCTCGCTGAGCTGGCCTTAGGACACCTGCGTTATTCTTTGACAGATGTACCGCCCCAGTCAAACTCCCCGCCTGGCAGTGTCCTCGAATCGGATCACGCGGGAGTATTTTTGGCGATCGGCCGGCGAAGGCCTCACACCACTCTTACACGCTTGGCTCTAGAACACCGTGACAACCGGGTCGAAACACCGGCGCACGCACTCCGCCTAACCGAGTAAGTAAAGAAACGATGAAAGTAGTGGTATTTCACCGGCGATGTTACCATCTCCCACTTATGCTACACCTCTCGTGTCTCCTTACAGTGCCAGACTAGAGTCAAGCTCAACAGGGTCTTCTTTCGCCGCTGATTTTTCCAAGCCCGTTCCCTTGGCAGTGGTTTCGCTAGAAAGTAGATAGGGACATGTAATGTTGGTCGCAGTAGTCGCAAGCGAAGTCGCCGCACCCGAGGGTTTCCCCCATATCGGCTTAGACCGGCCAGGTGGTAAAGCGGCGCACAACTTTCTAACGAAACGCCTACCACGGGAAGCGTGCGACGCAGGTGTTATGCCGCACTCTGGACTGGAAAAACCCTGCCCTCCGTCTCCGAGGAAACATCATTGGACAAGTTGGATCTACGTTCGTGGGGAAGCTGGTCGTTTAGCCAACCGTGGACGCCGTAAACCGACATCCAGAGTCGTCAAGCGGGGACCATGAGGAGGTCGAGCCGCCGGCTTTCGCGTGATCCCGTGCAGGTTGGCGTACGGCCAATAAAGCCCCACCGCCACGACACCGAAGTGTTGCCTGCTCCAGCGGTCTGGGCTGGCGGAGTGAGAGGGATGAAGAAAGAAAAAAAAAAAAAAAAAAAAAAAAAAAAAAAAAAAAAAAAAAAAAATGAGATAGAGAGAATCAGTATATTATAGAGAGAAAGAGCGAGAGAGAAAGAGAGAGAGAGGGAATGGAGTGTGAGTGAGAGAGTGTGAGAGAAGGAGGGATTGATGTGAACTAGTTTATGGTAGGGGTGGGGGAATGAAATGCAACTCGTACAGGACTTTTATTATTCTTATGATATCCTATAGTGGGAGGGTAATAACCGTACAGCAGTGTTATATTATTTATTTCTCTACTCTATACATATACTTATATTTAATTAATTATACTTCGCAATTAATAATCGTTAATAATCACTAATTCTAATTCATAATATAATCGTTATAATAATAATCAACTAATAATCGTTTAATTAACAATGAACTAATAATCGTTATAATTAATAATCAACTAATAATCGTTATAATTAACAATGAACTAATAATCGTTATAATTAATAATCAACTAATAATTTACAATCACTTATAAGTATACTTATTTAATAATTAGTACATGTAAAAAAAAAAAAAAAAAAAAAAAAAAAAAAAAAAAAAAAAAAAAAAAAAAAAAAAAAAAAAAGGCTTATTATAGTCGCTGTGCATTCTGTGCTGCAGCTCGAGCAGTGGCAGATCTCGTTTTTACTGACGATGCTGGTTGACTTGTTGCCGGCCTTGGCTTCCGTGGTCGTCCGATGGCTGGTGACTTCCACCTCTTTTCCTTTTTCCGGAGGATCCTCTTCACGGTGTCTGCAAATTCCTTGAAGGTGTCCTCCTCAGCCAGGCGGCGTATCGTGGTCGGCCATTCTACGTTTAGCTTCTCGCAGAGATTACGCAGGTTCCTCCTCTCCTCTTCATAGAGGGTACACTCGAATAGGAGGTGGCAGGGATCTTCATCTCGGAGCCCGCAAATGCAGGTTGGGGAGTCGATGAGATGGAACTGTTTCAACCTGGCAGCAAAATCTCCATGCCCGGTCAGAAACTGCGTAACATGGTGACCCAAGTACACCCATTTCGACCGGAGCCTCTCCGAAACATCTGGAAAAATGTCGAAGGTGTATCTGCCCTTGGTAGATTCATTCCATCTCCTCTGCCATTCGCTCTGGAGAGTCAATCGGATGGCTTCGAGATCGACGCCTCCCTCGGTGCTATCACCGCTTGGCTGGATAATTCCGTCCGTCTCGATCTCTAGGCCACGCTTCAATCTGTATCTCCAGTCAAGCTCCTTGAGTTTCAGATCGATCGGCAAGACGCCTACCAGTACTGGCAAAGCATCAGCCGATACCGTCCTGTACGCCATCGCAACTCTCATTAACACGAGACGTTGCGCTCTGCTAATCTCGCTGACTCCTTCGTTGGTGACCAGGTCCCGCCATGCCGTTGCAGCGTACGTTGCGATCGGTACGAACACGCCGGTGTATAGTGCCCGCATGCAGCCATGTTTGAGACCCCAATCTCGTCTGGCTACAGCGGTGAGGGCGCTGAACTTCTCCTGGCACTTCATCCTTATCATCTTCGTATGCGTTCCAACGCCCAGGCGCTCGTCGAAGTGCACGCCGAGATATCGGACTGTGACTGCCATTTTCACAGGACGCCCGCCCACCTTTATAGTTGGCGGCCGCTTGACGTCCAGCTTCCCTCTCATCAATACCATCTCGGTCTTACCAACCGAGAGGGCGAGTTTCTCTCTTCTGCACCAGTTTTCCACGACCGTAGCTACCGCTTGGCCGTGTTTTTCCAGTTCCGAGCGACTCTCGCCTGTCACCAACACCAGCAGGTCGTCCGCATAGGCCACCGCTCCGACGTCTTCTGATTCCAACGTCTTCAAGAGGTCGTCGAACACAAGATTCCAGAAACTTGGGCCCAGGATGGATCCCTGTGGGCAGCCCCTGCTGACCGTTTTACCGACGCTTCCGTGTCTTCCGACCAGCTTTACACTCCGTTCGCTCAAGTAGTCTGCTACCACCTTGTAAAGATTACATGGGCAGCCCCTTTCCTTGAGGCGGTGCATGATGCTAGGCCACCAGACGTTGTCGAATGCTCCACGTATGTCGAACAGCATAGCCACTGCGTATTTCTTGTCGCAGTCAGCGACCATCTTCCGCATTTGAAGAATCGCGTCCGTGGTTGATCTCCCTTTCCTGAAACCAAACTGGCTCGCGCTCGCGAAGAGAGGGTCCGAGAATATCGGCTCCAATCTTGCGAGTAAAAGTTTCTCGTAACACTTACCCAACACTGAAAGTAGGCAGATAGGTCTGTAAGACGATGGATCGCAGCTGTCTCTCTCGATGCCCTTTAGCAGCGCACGGATGGATCCAACCTTCCACGGATCTGGAAAAACACCGTTACGCAAGCACGCGTTGAACAGACTTACCAGGTCGCCGCCGATGACACCGTAGGCTGCTTTCACGACTTCGACCTCGATTCCGTCGATTCCTGGTGCCTTTCCGTTCCTCATGCTGGTCACCGCACGCTGCACTTCGATTTCATCAAACGGGGGAGCGTCCTCCGTTGATGGGGGGGTCCTTGCCGCTTCACGCTTCTCTTTCTGCTCCGTTGTCTCGTCCGGTGTATCGTCCGGTACAAGGGCGTTCAGGAGCTTTGTGGCACAGCTCTCCCACGTTGCGCTGCCATCCGATGTGATGGACGTAGCGAAGGTCATCTCAGGCGTGATCTTCCTTCCGCAGAGTTTGTATACCGGACCCCATGGGTCGCGATTGCCCTCCGCGGTAACAAAATCTTCCCAGCTGCTTTTCCGTGCCTCGTATACCGCTTTCTGGTATTTCTTCTTCAGCCCGTGGTAAGCTATCCTCTTCTCATGTTTGAGAATCGGATCCGTCTCTTGTTGAAACCGCTTCCTAGCGGCGTACGTCTTCTTCTTAGCAGTCGTGAGTTCCGACGACCACCATGCAACCGCCTTGGCACGGCGTACCTTGGTCTGCATGGTTGACTCGCAGGCTTCCAAAATAATATCTTGAATTGCCTGCGTTGCTTTGTTCACTTCTTGCTTTGAGTTCAGACGCTCGCATGGGTCGCAATCTCTTCTGCGTTCGAGGAGACGGTCTTGAAACTGTTCCCAGTTTGCTTTCTTGACGTTGTATCTTCCACGGTGTGCAGTGAAAGCTGGGTTATCTTCCGGTCCGATCTGGAGATAGATCGCGTTATGGTCGCTGGTGGTCCATGCCTCCTTGACGCTCCAGCTTCTCACAGATGTGAGAATGCTGTTCGACGCAAGGGTGATATCGATGCATGATGACCCCTTATGCGATCTGAACGTTGGGGGATTTCGCGCTTCGTTGAGCACCGTGAGGTCCCATTGTGCCAACATTTCTTCTAGCAGTTCTCCCCTTTCGTCCTTCCGGAAGGGCGGATATTCATGCGAATGCCAGAGGGTTGATTTGGCATTCGCGTCCGCTCCCACTATTAACTTACGTCCGGGAAGTGCTCTCACAATTCGGTCGATCTTATCGAGATATGGTTCCATTTTATGTGAGCACTGGAAATAGATACTGGCTACATAAATTCGTCCGAACGGTCCACATATTTCCGCACAAACACAATGCTCATCGCTCAAGTCGGCGATCTTCAGAGCTGTGATCTGTTGGTTGCGGATGATTATTCCGGCCATAACATTGGAATTAGGTGGTCCGCCCTTTATTGTGGTAACGCGGGTGCCGAATCCGACGAATTTTCCCTTGTTGTTGTACGGTTCCTGGGCCAGTAAGATGTCTATATTCTTCTCTTCCATCAACTTGCTCACTTCCAACGAAACTATCTGCGATCGCCTCATGTTAAGCTGCACGATCTTCAAGTCAGCGATTCTTTCCGTTACGGGCTTAGAACCCATAATCGGTGCGGGAGATTATCTGATTTATTGCTGCTGCGTATGCCGGGCACTCCTTACTTTTCACGGAATGCTGATACGGCTTCCCTGCTTTTTTGCAATTGCTGCAAATCTCCTTCTTGTTCTTATTCGGGCACGTTTTGAAATTGTGCCCTTGTACTGCACAATGCCCGCAGATCTCTTTTTCGCTGCGGCAATGTTTGGACGTGTGCCCGAATCCTTGGCATTTATAGCACCTGGTGGCGGCCACGTAATCCTGTATCTTGCAACAGCTCCAGCCGATGTAAAGGCGGTCCTTTTTCAACAGGGTCTCTCTTGCTTCCCTCGAGACGTCCAGGATTATGTTGTGGCGGTCCTTGTTCTTCAGCCCGGTTTTGAATGCAACTTTAACTTGTTGCCGAAGTTGAGACCTCTGTTTCTCCTCTGCATTTTGCTCAATAATGGCACGGACGAGCCCATCATCGTCTTTGGCCACAGGCACGTCGAAGACTATTATGCGCGGATTTTTCTTTGCCGTTGCTCCTACTACTAGGCCCGCTGTCTTCAGTTTTTCATTGGCCATTAGCGTTCTCATGCTATCTTTTGTAGCCGTCTCTACGATGACAGCGTTGCCGGACGTCTTACGCACACTCTTCACTTGGAGCATCTCGTCCCTCGGCGACACCAATTTGAGAATGGCCTGCTTCGTTTTTTCGCTGGAGTCGAATGTTTTTGCATCCTTTGGCACGATTCGGACCGTGTTGGGGGGGTCTTGTCTCTGATTGGATAGGGCGGCCATCTTTGTCTTTAGCCCAACCCTCTCCGCGTATGTCAGCGGTTTCGCCGCTGCGGGTTGCGTCGTTGTCCTCTCAAACGTTCGTCGCTGTTGATTGTTCTCCTCCTTTAGCAGCTCAATCTGTCCCTCCACTTTACTCGCGTACATAAGGGACTGTGTAATTACACTCCGGAGCTTCCTAAAACCTGCGTTGAGCTCGCGTTTAACAATCGCCGGAATCATGCTATCCGGTGCGTCCAGGGTGGCCAGTATTTCCTGAACCGTACTTTCCGTCTTTACTCGTAGACGATGGGCTGTAGCACTCTGGTCAATCAGCGCCTCGTCCTTCTCTGGGCCGGAGACGGCTTTGATCGTCGGGCTCGAAGCTTTTATTGCCCTATTCTTCTTTTTTCTGACCGACCTCGGCGGTTGCGCGTCTGAGGCTGCGGTACTGAAAGCGCACTCTGACTCGCTATCCGAGACGATCTTCCTCTTACTTCTCTTCTTATATACTCCTACGTCGGTGTCCGTGGACACCAGCTCCATTACTGCGCGCGACATAGTCGCCGCCCAGGAGGACGTCCCGGTAGCAGGTCGGTATTCCGCTGCGACCTCACTGTCCGAGTGGCGAGGCAAGACTGCTGCTGGTGGCGCCGACGGCACGGTTTTAAGCCGTGTGGTGGCGCTCCGGTCGTTCTTCTCCGGGTAGTTCACGAACACGAACACCTGGCGGCGCTTCGATCGCTCTTCCGCGGCTCACTCCCGATCGCGGGCACCTGGCGGCGTAGCGGTCGGCCACGTCGGCCAACGCCCAAGATGGCGTCCAAGATGGCGGACGACAACGCCCAAAAACAGTTTTTCGCAAATAAATGTTCACACACTGCACGGATTAGTCCGAAACTTTCACAATGCGTTTCTACCGTAACAATGCACTAGCACAAATAAAGGCAACTGCGTGCCTTAAACCCGACACGAGAAATTGTCTGTCGAACTTCCACCTGTCACTATGGCCACGTGGCGACCGACGCGGTAGACGAAAATCGACGAATCTCGGCGAGTTTTTGACCGATTTTCGCGAAAATGCGGCCACGAGCACTTCTTAACGTAATACACACGATGCACACAGTTTTTGAATTTTCCTCGAAGAATTTTCCACTATTTCGACACTTGAAACACGGAGCGACGTGACCTCGCTTGCGTATCCATGCGCCACCTAGCGGAGACTCCCAGTAGATAGGGACAGAGGGAATCTCGTTAATCCATTCATGCGCGTCACTAATTAGATGACGAGGCATTTGGCTATTTTTTTTTTTTTTTTTTTTTTTTTTTTTTTTTTTTTTTTTTTTTTTTTTTTTTTTTTTTTTTTAGGCAGGAGGGGAAATGCGTTTAAGCACACCCGCGGATGGACGGCGGGTAGTGTGGGACTCACGCTACTCGTACTACCCACTAAAACCCCTCCTCCGTCTTATGCCTACTTGTCAGGAGGCAGCACCGAAAAATCCCCCTTTCCGGGTGCTTAGCCTACGCCAGCCCGGTCAAACCGCATAGTTGTTCGGCGGTTGAAGATGTTGAATGCAGCTACTCCACCTATTAGCACACGCGACGAAACCACTTTGATGTCCCGCTTGTTCATCAATCGAGCGTCCACTAGTGTCTTGACTGACTTCGCGCTCCATAGCCCCCTCCACGACAGTGTAGCAGAGAAAAACCCAACTTCCTCCGTGCCGCTGCTAGACACAACTGCACGTCGGAAGCTGGCGTTATCAGAGTAGTACCGAACCTTACGTTTGTGCGCAAGATCCAGCACCGTCTGTTCACTGACTACCTGTGCATCGAGGACCATGCATTTACCGTCTTTGATCGCGAGTAGGTCTGGTTTTCTCACTCCCTCATCAGTTCGAAAGTTCGGCTCGCGTGATACCCGGAAACCCTTCTGCTCTAAACCCCGCGCCAGGTACGCCACCACCGCATCATGCCGCTTAATACGAACATCATGCGTGCGGTGGCAACCCTGGAGTACGTGGTTGAGCGTCTCCGGGACCCCGCAACCAGCCCTGCAGAGCCTATCCCGTCTTCGTCCCCGTGATGTTCGGGACTTCGTTGGTAGGGCATTAATCCGCAACTTGCAGGATTGGACAAAGTCCTTTCCCGACAAGAAGCGGGTGCCCTCCGCTATCCATCGATTCTGCCCCGGAACCCTCTTCGACTCTTTCAGCGCTCCGCCGTCGACACTACCATGAAGAGCTTTCGCCCACCGGCGCGCCTCCTTCACCGGAGTGTCCACGACCTCGCCGTGATCCAAGAGACGCTGGCGCGTTTTCTCGATCTCGAGCCGAAGATAATCCCCAGGCCGAGCGATGGCAGCATCAGAAGACAGGGATAGTCCGTTGAGGCGGTTAAGCCTAATGCGTGGTATGCTCCACCGTAGTGAAGACAGACCAAGCCCTCCCGACTCGATGGTGGAATGGAAATAGGCCGTCGGTGTATCGGCCGGCAGACCTAGCCACTTTCTCGCCGCCACTCTCACTGCCCTGTCGCAACGCTTGAGTGCACCCAGCCTCACAGAACCCAACGATGCCGAATAATACAAGCTCGGCAACAGATATACCCGCAAAGCGAACAGTCTCTGCTGCGGCTTGAGGGGGGCATTAGAGATTTTATTGATTCGAGCGACCAAATCGACTGCCGGGTCGGAACGCTGACGTCCATCTGGAGTAAATGGTATTCCCAGATACTTCCAGCTGTCCGTTCGCTTCATCGCAACCAGCTTCTGCCCACCGAGGGTGAAGTTTCCTACATCAACAGTGGTCTTCTTCTGGTGCGGAACTGTTCCAATTGAGATGGTAAAAGACTTCCCGACATTAACAGACATGCCGCATGATGCCAGGAAGCCCTCCGCACAGTCGAGCAGTCGCTGAAGCCCCGTGGTCGTTGAGGCTGCGAGGATTAGGTCGTCAGCAAACGCGGAAGCACCGATCTTCACACCACCGATATCAGCCCCGATGTCATTGGGGAGACTCTTAAGGAGTCTGTCCAGTACCATGTTAAAAATATATGGAGACATGGGATCTCCCTGCCTCACCCCATGCCTAGGATGGATAGCATGTGACTGCCATCCATCCGAGACGATGGTCGTGAGAGCGTCGGAGTACACCGACTCCATATACTCAACCATGGCCCTGGGACAGCCCCTCGCCTCTAAGGTTTGAATTATCGAGCGGTGGGAAACGGTGTCAAACGCCTTCGCAACATCAACCGATGCGACGAACAGCGGCTTATGGCGAGTGTGTGCATGTCGCAGAATCAAATCCAGTAAAAACACATTGTCCGCACACCCGTCCGTTGCACGAAAGGCCCTCTGTCTCTCATCCAGTCGAATTAGTCGACCCATCCGTATAGCTAACACCTTGTGGAAACCTCGCACAAGGGTCGAAGCCACGGAAATGGGCCGATAATCCGATGGACTCGAAGGCAGCGGAGTCTTCGGAATAAGCACCGTCCTAGCGTCCCTCAGATGGAGGGGTAATCTGCGACACCACATAATGAGGTTATAGATCCTTCCCAGAACTTCAGGAGGTGTTCTGTGAAGAATCCTCGCAGTAAGGCCGTCAGGACCCGGTGCTGTCTTCCTCTCCGGTAACGCCTTTCGTATCTCGGCCGGATTGACAGGATCCCACAGAGAGGTGATGGTCTCCTCTCGCTCTGCCGGCGGTGGGCAACAAACGCGCGCATTCGTCATAATGGATTCCCAATAGGGAACCATAACCTCTTTCGAGAGTGTCTGGTTCGCCACGGGGCCATCCAATACGACATTAATACAGCGGCCAGGATCCCTACGCCAGAGCTTTTGGGCTCTACCGTAGTCAATCCTGCGCTGCTTGCGACGCGGAATTGGCACAGCCGGCTCATCACGACGACGACGTCGAACGGTATCCGTTTTCTGAGGTTGCGGAAAAACTTCCGCGAGATATACGGTCAGCTTCTCCAGGGTGCATTTCCGCTCGTCCAACCCAACCCGAGTGCAGATTTCATCAAGGCGGTCAGCCTTGAATCCATCGCACGCGAGCGGGGCGAGTCCACGGAAATACTCCAGGAGGGCCCGATCGCATTGCTCATCCTCATCGACGGCCCGCGCCGGCGCCGCCGCCGGGAGCTGGGATTCCTGCTTAATGCGTTCAACGTGCTGCGCAACGAGCACTCGGTAGCCCTGACGCCTCCGAATGCCCTTCACGGCTTCTAGCGTCCTGCCAGTCATGGACTCCATGATCGCTTGGTTGATGAACTTGACACCCTTCATGGAAAGTTCCGCCTCGCGCCGCGCCAGCAAGGATACCTCCTCCTCACTCCAAGGCACCTTGACTCCCACGGTGCGGTTCGCGTCATCATTCCAATCCGGGTGTTTAAACTTCAAGTGGACGCCGCGGCCAATTTTACTTTGAAACGACCTGGAACATCCAGGGTAACTGCATATGAATTGGACCGGCTGGGGAGGGGGAGTCCCCGAGCTCGGTCCCGGTTGGGGGGAATTTGTTGGTCGGGGGGTGTCAGTGGACACCACCCCAGTGTTGAAAGTCATCCGAGGCTTCTTGTTTATTCGTTTAGGACCAACATTATCTCGGCCCGGAGGGGCTGGCAACCCCTAGGGGCCACTATCGCCGTGCGCTATTCAGCACCCTATGTTGACTATCCTCAACATAAGGAGTTCCCAGCGGGACCTCGAGGAGGTAAGACGCACGACTTGGGACGGAGAGGCTGTGTAATGCGCGTCACGTCCCCAGCAACCAGATCTCCAGAGCTGGTCTCGGATACTAGACCGGCGAACCGGTCCGACACCTCAAACGACCGCCCCGAGAGAGTCATAGTTACTCCCGCCGTTTACCCGCGCTTTTTTGAATTTCTTCACGTTGACATTCAGAGCACTGGGCAGAAATCACATTGCGTCAACACCCGCAAGGGCCATCGCAATGCTTTGTTTTAATTAGACAGTCGGATTCCCCTAGTCCGTGCCAGTTCTGAGCTGAGCGTTGAATGGCGGCCGAAGAGAGCGACCACGACGGCAAGCCGCCACGGAAGCCTCGCAGCAAGGAAGATCCGCGGGAGGCCAAGGCAAGGGACCGAGCTCGGATCCCGGGGGCGATATAAATATCGCTTGCCCGTTCAGCTTCGCCCAGGCCCGGCACGTCAGCCAAGCCCGCTTCCCGACCAAGCCCGACACGCCCCGCTCCTCAGAGCCAATCCTTATTCCGAAGTTACGGATCCAATTTGCCGACTTCCCTTACCTACATTAATCTATCGACTAGAGGCTCTTTACCTTGGAGACCTGCTGCGGATATGGGTACGAACCGGCGCGACACCTCCACGTGGCCCTCTCCTGGATTTTCAAGGTCCGAGGGGAAGATGCGGACACCGCCGCAACTGCGGTGCTCTTCGCGTTCCAAACCCTATCTCCCTGCTAGAGGTTTCCAGGGAACTCGAACGCTTATACAGAAAAGAAAACTCTCCCCGCACCTCCCGACGGCGTCTCCAGGTCATGTTGGGTTACCCCGACGAGCACTCTTATGAGGGCCCGGAATGGTATACGGTTCCGCTGCCGGGTTCCGGAATAGGAACCGGATTCCCTTTCGCCCGATGGGTGTGTGTGTTTACATAGTCTCGTTCGTTCAAATTTTGCGTGTTACATATATGTTAGGACACCTCATCTACATATGATTTCTCATAGGGCTTAGGATCGACTGACTCGTGTGCAACGGCTGTTCACACGAAACCCTTCTCCACATCAGTCCTCCAGGGTCTCGCTGGAGTATTTGCTACTACCACCAAGATCTGCACCGACGGCGGCTCCAGGCAGGCTCACGCCCAGACCCTTCTGCGCACACCGCCGCGACCCTCCTACTCATCAGGGCTTCATGGAGGACGGTCCACACCCGCGAGGGGTCAAAGGACGCACGTCACTCCCCTCTTGCCGCTGACGGCGGAGTATAGGCGCGACGCTTCAGCGCCATCCATTTTCAGGGCTAGTTGCTTCGGCAGGTGAGTTGTTACACACTCCTTAGCGGATTCCGACTTCCATGGCCACCGTCCTGCTGTCTTAAGCAACCAACGCCTTTCATGGTATCCCATAAGCGTCGACTTAGGCGCCTTAACTCTGCGTTTGGTTCATCCCACAGCGCCAGTTCTGCTTACCAAAATTGGCCCACTTGGCACTCTGATCCAAGATCTCGTGGCTTCATTGATCCAAGCAAGCCAGAGATCTCACCCATTTAAAGTTTGAGAATAGGTTGAGGTCGTTTCGGCCCCAATGCCTCTAATCATTCGCTTTACCAGATGAGACTCGTCAGCGTTCGAAACGAGTGCCAGCTATCCTGAGGGAAACTTCGGAGGGAACCAGCTACTAGATGGTTCGATTAGTCTTTCGCCCCTATACCCAGTTCCGACGATCGATTTGCACGTCAGAATCGCTACGGACCTCCATCAGGGTTTCCCCTGACTTCGTCCTGACCAGGCATAGTTCACCATCTTTCGGGTCCCAACGTGTACGCTCTGGGTGCGCCTCTTCTCGTAATGAGAACGAGACGCCCCGGGAGTGCGGGGCACCATCGTAACGGTGCCCATCCTCCCTCGGTCGACGCTTAGGCCGACCTTCACTTTCATTTCGCCTTTAGGTTTATGCATCCCAATGACTCGCGCACATGTTAGACTCCTTGGTCCGTGTTTCAAGACGGGTCCTGAGAGTACCCAAAGCAGTAGCGTCGCCGACCGGTAATTCAGAGCTTGGCCAGTCCAAGGACACCGCCTGCCAACAGCTGGTCATGCCCGGGGACGGCACCAGGTCCGTACCTCCGGGTTGAAGCTGATCTAGCTTGCGGCGGGCCTGACGCACACACATTCGAGAATGGATTGGTTGCGGCCCGATACCGTGCGAGTACCGTCGTGCAGCCGGTCGGGCGACCGAGGGTCTGTCGCGTGCGCGCATGGCGACGAAACAGGCGCCCTCTCGGGCCGTAGACCGACACGCAACGGGTCGCGACGTTCTACTAGGGGAGAAGTGCACGACTACAGCACCGGAACATTCAAGCCGAAGGTGGTGTGCCCTCGCCTTGGAACCACGAAGGTCCATTCGGGGCATCGCGCACCGACGGGAGCCAGCGCCGTTGACGATGAATCTCCCCATTCGATCTTTTGGGTTTCTCAGGTTTACCCCTGAACGGTTTCACGTACTCTTGAACTCTCTCTTCAAAGTTCTTTTCAACTTTCCCTCACGGTACTTGTTCGCTATCGGTCTCGTGGTCGTATTTAGCCTTAGATGGAGTTTACCACCCACTTAGGGTTGCACTCTCAAGCAACCCGACTCTAAGGAGAGATCCTCCCGAAAACGCGTACCGGTCGCTACGGGCCTGGCACCCTCTATGGGTAAATGGCCCCATTCAAGATGGACTTGGACGCGGTTCGACGTCACGGGACAGACGGATCCTCCCAAACACTACATTTCCCAGCGGCAGAACCGCGGGATTCAGTGCTGGGCTCATTCCTGTTCGCTCGCCGCTACTAAGGAAATCCTTGTTAGTTTCTTTTCCTCCGCTTAGTAATATGCTTAAATTCAGCGGGTAATCTCGCCTACTCTGAGGTCGTCATATACGTGTATTTTTATTGTATGCGTAACAACAACAATAAAAAAAAACCTGAGTTACGCACAGTTGAGAGTGGCGACAAAAAAAAAGAAGTAAGAGAGAGAAGGTATAGTCGAAAGTCGAAAAGACATTTGTACAAGAAACATGGATTCTTAGTTTTATGCACCGCACCATAGTGCCAATTTATATCGCAGGTTCGAATCGGAGAGACGCTCGCTGGACAACCGAAGAATTTCCCGGATTTTTGACGTCCGTCCTGTATTTAAAAAAAAAGCAATGCTTGGTATAAACTATTCTCCAGCGGTTCCTATATATCGTTTCGCCCTTTAATCTCGAACGTCTCTCTGTGTACAATATAAAAAAAAGAGCATCGAAACGGCGCACCGATCCTCCTCATAGTCATCCCGATTCTTTATTATTACCCTAGATCCTTCAGAACGAAGGACCAGGCCGGGGTGAGTCGGAGGTGCGCAACACGGATCTCAAACTCTTTTTATATGTACGAGAGAACGTAAAAGGGACAAAAAACAGAACGCACGCAAGTGGAGATAGACAAGCTTCTTTTTCTCTTTCCAGGGACTGGACGACCGGCTTCTGGTTGCGCGGTCTCTCGCGATCGACAACGAAAATGGCATGGGGTGACCAACACAGAGCGTGGATGCAGCTGCTGCCAACTCCCGACCGTTATCGACGAGTCTTTGATTTATTCGAACATAGCCGCGCCAAAGGGGAAAAGATATTCTCCTCTCTTCCCTGGGGCTCTTTTAACGAATAATCGTAACCCGTCGTCGATCGGGGTAAGAAAAGTCAAAATGGCAGCGTACAATACACACGCACACCGAGTCTCTTGTACCTCTTCCTCTCTTTCCCATCTTATTTACGTCGCTCGTTCTCTTTCTGTGACTCTCAGTCGTTTCATTTCAAACGACGTCGGGGGCGCGGGTATATGTAATTTTGGTGTGCTCCAAACGACTTGACGACACCTCTCGGATCGAGCGAGTGGCGGATGCCGTGGGGGTTACTGTTTGTATTTAACACGGGTAAAAAAAACAACAATAGAAACCTGACAAGTACGGACGAAGCGGTGCTTTAACAATGGGCGGTCGTCAAAGTAAGATCTTTAGAACAAAAATCGAACCGACGACTCACGACGCCATTTCAGCACTCTCGCAGGTTCGCCCGAAAGGTTTCCCTCCGTGAATAAATACATCCCACACACTCGGCGCCGCACGCGCACGCGCGTACGATCCGGGGGTCAAAGTCTTTTAAGGAGGCACACACCTCCGCGACGAACGCCGACGAACGTTCAACGATCGCTCGTACGTATACGCATGCATCTCCTCCGATTATATCGAGATAATCTCGATCTCTCTAACGAGAACATCCCTCCCGACTCGGAAACGAGTCCCCCCATTCGACAAGGGGACCGACCGACGACGGGGTATTATCGTATCGTTCTCGCAGAGGTGAAACATGAAGGAGAAAGCAAAACGCAACGCAAGCAGTATATAGGTTACGTAAACGACCCTCAGCCAGGCGTGGTCCAGGAATTGTATCCGTGGACCGCAATGTGCGTTCGAAATGTCGATGTTCATGTGTTCTGCAGTTCACACGTTGACGCGCAATTAGCTGCGTTCTTCATCGACCCACGAGCCAAGTGATCCACCGTTCAGGGTAATCGTATAATATTGTATTTCGTTCATTGGTCTAAATACTCGGTTCAAAAGAAGCCGAGATCCCGACGCAACTCCATGAAGGAGAGGCGGGCTAGTCGCCGCGTCGCAACGGATTTTTTACGTCCGTTATATGCGACGATCGATCGACGACACAATATTGTGTCCCGGATGTTTGTTCGTCGGATCGTGGGTGGGTCACGTAAACGTGGAACACCAGCACACGTTGATCCGACGATCGGGCGCAAAGCACGTTTAATGAAAAATCAACAACCTCGAGGAGATCGTCGCAACACGAAGAAAACGACGGGGATTGCCCCGATAACTGGATTCATCGTGTTTAATTTAACGACCTCCCAGGAACCAAATTGCAAAACGCTTGCAAGCATGTCCGTCTCCCAACCGTCATCAGTTTCTCCCATTCATTTCACCTCTCTCACGCTCGTTGTTCCCGGGGTGGTTCGTTCAGGTGAGAATCGATAGTAACCGACGATCCCGTGTTAATAAACCTCGGCACAACCTTCCAGAAGCGGTCTTTCGTCCCATCGATTCGTTGCCAGTAAAATTGTTCGATCTCGCAACGACGTGGGTGTCCGACTCACGACGACTAGGAGGAGTGCTTAACGGCAACCGGGCGAAGGTTACTCTCTGAACGAAATTAACACCCGCTTGTTTCAACGGCGGTGGGCTACCAATTTAGGGAGTAACAGGGTCGAGGCTCGAGTCCTGTGTAGCCCGTTAACCCGTTTTTTTTCGTTTTCGTTATATTTATATATTTTTCGTTCAGGTGAATGTCAAAAAGTCGATAGGGACCGCAGCAAGCGTGACGATCGGACGCAACAACAGGGGCACATACCTCGCGAAGCGGTCCATTTCATCCCATCGATTCGTTGAGAGTAAAATTGTTCGATCTCGCAACGACGTGGGTGTCAAGACTCACGACAACGGAGGGTGGTGCCCCTTAACGGCAACCGACGAAACACAGTGAGCGTGGTCCCTCTCTGAACGAAATAAATAAACAAACACTACTTATAAACGGATCGGCACTACTCTACTCGAGATGACCCATCGTTTCCTCGTTCGGGTGGCATTACGAAGTAATGTTGTCGATAGGATCGAAAAAAATTGGCATAGGGGCCCGACAAACGCGCCTCGAAGCGGTCCATTTCATCCCATCGATTCGTTGCGAGTAAAATTGTTCGATCTCGCAACGACGTGGGCGTCAAGACTCTCGACAACGAGGGTAACGCTGCTGGCGTACCAAAAGATTCGTCCTCTCCGAACGAGTACTACACGGTCAGGGTGGAATGTAAACGCTCTACTCGAGATGACCCATCGTTTCCTCGTTCGGGTGGCATTACGAAGTAATGTGTCGATAGGATCGAAAACAATTGGCATAGGCGCCCGACAAACGCGCCTCGAAGCGGTCCATTTCATCCCATCGATTCGTTGCGAGTAAAATTGTTCGATCTCGCAACGACGTGGGCGTCAAGACTCTCGACAACGAGGGTAACGCTGCTGGCGTGCCAAAAGATTCGTCCTCTCCGAACGAGTACTACACGGTCAGGGTGGAATGTAAACACTCTACTCGAGATGACCCACCGTTTCCCCGCTCGGGTAGCATTACATAGTAATGTTGTCGATAGGATCGAAAACAATTGGCGTAGGGGCCCGACAAACGCGCCTCGAAGCGGTCCATTTCATCCCATCGATTCGTTGAGAGTAAAATTGTTCGATCTCGCAACGACGTGGGTGTCAAGACTCTCGACAACGAGGGTAACGCTGCTGGCGTACCAAAAGATTCGTCCTCTCCGAACGAGTACTACACGGTCAGGGTGGAATGTAAACACTCTACTCGAGGTGACCCACCGTTTCCCTGCTCGGGTAGCATTACATAGTAATGTTGTCGATAGGATCGAAAACAATTGGCTTAGGGGCCCGACAAACGCGCCTCGAAGCGGTCCATTTCATCCCATCGATTCATTGCGAGTAAAATTGTTCGATCTCGCAACGACGTGGGCGTCAAGACTCTCGACAACGAGGGTAACGCTGCTGGCGTACCAAAAGATTCGTTCTCTCCGAACGAGTACTACACGGTCAGGGTGGAATGTAAACACTCTACTCGAGATGACCCACCGTTTCCTCGCTCGGGTAGCATTACATAGTAATGTTGTCGATAGGATCGAAAACAATTGGCGTAGGGGGCCGACAAACGCGCCTCGAAGCGGTCCATTTCATCCCATCGATTCGTTGAGAGTAAAATTGTTCGATCTCGCAACGACGTGGGCGTCAAGACTCTCGA
>JAOPTO010000178.1:0-13811 GCA_033822845.1 Tetrapedia diversipes | reverse complement strand
AAATTAATTCGGTGCCTTTTTCGTGCGGAACTCAGCTTCCTAACTTTTGAATTTGTCCTAATTGAAGTAAACCTAGCGATAAGCATTGGACGGTAACACTCGATTGCAACGCAAGCCCTTCTTTAGCTTTTTCGAACGTTTTTCAAAAGTTTTTTAAGCTTTCTTGCCTGTCCTGGACGTGACTTGTCCAATAGATTAAAATCTACGTTTCGAAATCTTTGTAACCACTTTTTGCACGTTTTATACGTCACTGCGTCATTACTCAAAGCGGAACAGACCATTTCTTTAGCTTCAGAAGCATTTTTCTTCGGTTCAAAAGCAAAAAGAATACAGTGCCTCAAATGCTCCTTGTCGAACGCCAAATTGTTTACTATTATTAGGTGAAATTATACTGAGTTGTCATGATTGTTTTAATGTTTCTTAGAGTATAATGCTGTTACTTTCAAATCACCATAGGGCAGGAAAGGTATTTTAATTTGAATGGAAGTTACAAAGCGTTAAATGCAAAGGCATCGAATTAATTTACACCCTAATACGTAAATCACTTGTCCTTCCTATAATTATTAAATACATAACAACAAAATAGATATATATAGATGAAGTACAGTGTAATAATTAGTACTTAAATATAAATGTTAGACGATAAATTCTGTTCTTTTAAATTTGTATTCTTATTTTCTAGCAATATTCCTAGTATTATATCGTATTGTTTTTGTTTGTTTGTTTAAACTTTATATTTTACATAAAATTGTTCATCTTATTATATTCAAATGTCTTTCGTTAACACATTGCGGACCGGGCATTCTATTGCTAACCGTACCCAGTGGCCGGGCATTTTTTGACGTAAAATATTTTTAAATTTGTGATGATTTGTTAGTAGTTAAAAATAATTGTCACGTGAAATATTTATTTTCAACAACAACTTTAAAAATGAATAATTTTTTAATATTTTTCAATACATAAACATTTGTACAAACTTAAACATTTTTAAGAGTATAATATTTCGTAAAACATGATACTATGTGAAGTGGCACACTACAAAGCTTGCAAACGTAGCGAGTTTTACTTCCTTTTCTGTTGATTTTGCACACTTTGCAACGTCTTGCCGGAAATTTCTTGTTTTTCGAAGGCAGAAGTGGTACTGGGATGTGTTGTCGTATACTGCCTGACAACTTTTGCGGGTGAACTTTACGTGGAGTTCTTTGAACAACATTCGAAGGGCCTGGTACATCTGTTTCTAAATCCATCGACTCTGTTGTTTTTCCAGGACTAAGCCAATTTCTTGCCACATCGAGAAGAAAATCTTTGTATCTTATATTACTTTGAGGATTCAGCATTTGGTAAACTCGAAATTGAATTGAAAAGACCACAGTTAATCAAATGAAGTACTACTTTCTTCGTCCACTTTACTGTTTTTCTGAGAATACTATTATAGGAAAGATACTGGTCTGCAAGGTCGACGCCCTTCATATTCATGTCGTGTTGGTAGACACATACCGGCTTAAGCGCAAGTGGTTAATTCGCAATACAAATTACGAAAAACTGCCGCTGGCAATCACATAGTAACTGTGTGATATCTTGTCAGTGGCCCCAAACGACGAAATACTCAAGACGAGATATCTCGTCAACGGCCCCGAGCGACGAAGTAGGAATGACGAGATATCTCGTCCTCCGTCCGCAATGTGTTAAGATTCTGCATAGGTGTTAATGATGTTAATTTTCTTTTTGTCCTTGCTTGTATTTATTCTATGTGTTGGTTGAAGTTTAGATGGCTATCAAAAATGACCCCTAAAAATTTTGCCTCCTCTTGTATTTCTAACTTATACCGAATTCCATTCAGAACGACCTCGACTCTTCCTTCAAGTTGTTTCCTAATGTTACTAATGAAGACCAAATTCCTTTTTGCTGCATGTAAAGTTAATTTTCTTATTTATAGAAATTTATCTGTTTTCTGTGACAGTTCTTGCAACGGTTTCAGTTTCTTCTAGATTGTCCAAGCTAACTAGTGTAGGAAAAGTGGGTGCAGAGGTATCAAACTCAAACATGCTTTAAGAAATAGATATATATATATGTATATAATGTTCGTCTATTCTTTATAAAATTGGCTGGGTAAAGAAACTGAACTGTGTTTCACCATAAATAGAGATATTATTTATTAAACGATAGTCGAAGTTTCTTTACATTATTTACATTATTTACAGTTTTCTTACCTATAAATAGAGAAACGACATTTAAGCCTATTCTTCCCTATCTTTCTTAAACTTCTTTGTATACCCGTGTCTCACTTAATTTCACCTCTCTTCCTCTCTTCTATATCCGACTTTTTAATTAATAATTTTTTTCCCGAAATCACCGCTTTATGACCAGATGTTATAGTAGTTAAAGGTTCAAGTGTACAATCAAGCGAGAAGAACCAGTAAGAAACTCGCTGATGATGAATGTGCATTCGGCAATCGTCCCGTTAATATGGACTATGCCTCTTGCCTTTAGCCGATAAAGTCTAAAATATGTTCATTCTGTCACTGGTAAATATTCGCTAATTCTCCCCTATAGTGATGAACGGTAAGGGACGGTCCAAATACTGCTTTAAGTCGGTTACATAACTCTCCTATTGATCGGATATCGTCATCCTCTATGGCTGTATATGCGCAACCTCTAAGCTTGTTAAGAGCTAAACGCGTAAGAGTACGATCTGCGTGTTCGGGGATGGTGCCCCTAGCAAGACGACATGTGCGACTAAACTTGATAACGGTGACATTGGTTCTGTCGAAAGTGGGTATAGTGTCAATGGATTCTTTAATTATATAATTTAAGGGTTAGGATGTTTCGTGGATGTCTGCTGGCTCCTCAGACAAACGCGGCGAATTCCGTTCTTTTAATCGCTGCAACTCGATAGTAGATTAGCTAATTCGGCACCTATCTTGCTATCGCTACCGGATGTGGATTCTTTGATCGACACGCGTTCCTTCTCTAAATCCCTGCGCGCAGTCTCTAATTTCGCGGCTTCTAGCTTTAGTTTTTGTTCTTTGTCGCGGAGTTGGTTCTGCAGATACAGTAGGTCTGCTTCATCATCATCATTTCAACCTCAGCTAT
The DNA here is from genome assembly GCA_033822845.1 of Tetrapedia diversipes. NCBI lineage: Eukaryota > Metazoa > Arthropoda > Insecta > Hymenoptera > Apidae > Tetrapedia > Tetrapedia diversipes. Next base: position 10,718 of record JAOPTO010000178.1, on the reverse strand, counting down.
GCAGCAATCGAGCTCTCGCTCATAGCTGCCTTGGTTCTATTCTATTCATTTTGTTCTCGTTTAAATAGCTGGGTTCTCCTTTTGAGCCAATATACTCCTTAAGCATTGATTAACTCTGGAATTCAACTAGATGGTATTATTTTTCTTAAGGGTCTCTTAGCCACCGGGTCCCTCAGCCAACAGAGATTTACATTCTGTCCACTGGGGCCTCTGATCACCTCTGATACTTTCGTACAGAGGGCAGCTCCCCAGAATATGGTCCACAGTTTCCTCGCAGTCATTGCACAGCGGACACTTACTCGTGGTGGCGGCTTTCCTCTTATAGAGGGATGCATTGAATGGTCCATAGCCGGTAATGAAGTACACACAGTGTCTTCCCGGCCAGAACCATCTATTTTCGGACTTAAAATCCACCAGTGGGATAAACTCGTAGGTCATACGACCATGAGAGTTGTTATTCCACCTCTCTTGCCATTTTTCTCTAATCACTCGGTTAATAATTCGATATTCTTCTTTGAGAATCTCGAGTGTTAGATCGTCTCGTTTTTCGTAGGCGTAATCCTTCCACTGTACCGCGGAGTTCTTTCGAACCCGGGTACATAGTCCTATTCTTATAATTTCTAAATCAATTGGTAGGACGCCAGCGATGACCTGTATCGCTGCTGTGGAGTTCGTTCTGCATGCCTTTGTCATGATGAGCAAGATAGCTCTTTGAGCGGCGTAAATGTGTCGTGAGACATGCGTTTTGCTAACTCTATCGAGCCACGCTGCTGCACCATATGATATTATCGGCAGAAATACCGACCTATAGAGCGTGTACAGAACACTGGCTTTGATTCCCAACTCTTCGTGGGCTACTCTTTTTAGAGTAAGTATAAACTTTACAGTTTTGTCTCTTATATATTTTGCGTGAGCTATGAAATTGAAATTCCGGTCCATGACCATACCAAGATATTTTGTTTACTCCGCATATTTTATGTTCTTATCACCCAATTTTAAGATTGGGTGTCTCTCTTTGTCAAATTTGCCTTTCAACATAATTCCGCATGTTTTGTCAGAGGATAACTTTAATTTGTGCAATGTGCACCATTTGTCCAAAATACTCAGCACTTTCGTTCCCAAGGTCTCTAGACCTGCTCGCGAATTGACCTTGACCAGCAAGACCAAATCGTCGGCATATGTTATACTTTCAACTTCGCGTTTAGCGAAGTTGTTGTCAAATTCGTGCAGCAGCACGTCCATACACCAACACCACGCCACTGGTCCAATTACGGATCCCTGTGGGCAGCCCTTTTTCATTGTGCTGGATATGCGTCTAGCGTTCGAGTTCGAATTGATAATCATCTTTCTCCTCTTAAAGTAAGAGTCTATCAGTCGAATAATCGTACTGCTGCATTCTGCTTTGATTAGTCTATTTACTATGGCGGGCCACCATAGATTGTCAAAGGCCCCCTCTATGTCCATAAAGAGGGCCAGAATGTATTTCTTATCGGGGCTCAAGGCCCCTTCTCGAAGTTTAGGAAGGGCGTCCTCAGTGGAACAACCCTTCTTGAATCCAAACTGACAATTGTGGGCTAGGCCCTTGTCAGTATATTGCTCTTGGATTCTATTAACAATTATCCTCTCAAAGACCTTCCCAAGCATTGAGAGGAGAGCAATCGGCCGGTAGGAACTCGTTTTCATCCTGTCACGATTTTTGCCTTTTAGGATCAGTCGCAGGCGAGCCTGCTTCCAGATCCTTGGAAAGGTAGCGTTCGAGAGGCAGTTGTTATACAACGCCAGTAATACTTCCCCGTGGCACTTGTAGAGGTGCTTCAAAATCTCAGGTTTAACCTGGTCAAGGCCTGGGGCTTTCTTACTTTTGCACTTTCCGATGGCTTCGTCGATTTCTTCTCGACTTACAGGGCGTTCGATATTGCAATTCCTGTAGAGTGCGATTTGCTGCTTTACCTCCAGATGTACCCCAACATCTGAAGAACAATTACCATCTTGAGGAACGACCTGACTCAAAATTTGCGCCATTGTCTCCCTCCAGGTTAGGGTGAAATCTCCGTTCGCCGACCTCACTGACGAGACCGGCTCGTCAGGAGTTAGCTTATCACGGCAGATTTTATACACGATTCCCCAGGGATCCCTATTGCCCTCTTCGAGGACAAAGTTCCTCCAGGAGTCTCGCCTTCGGTGGACGCCTTCCTCGTCGCACCAGCGCTCATCCCTGTCTCATCATCAGAGGAGCTAGTAATGGACAGCTCCTCTTTGCTTACTTGTTTGGTTGATTTGGTTGAAAGTTTAAGTAGAAGATGGTTAGCACCATATATTCCAATGTTGTAGACAGGAAACACCATACAATTCGTTGTTTAAAGAAGTACAAAACAAAAGTCTAACATTCCCGCCGATCGCGAAATACCGTAGGCGAATTAAATTTGTATAAAAACGGTGATTGAAAGAAGAATAAAAATAAAAATCTAACACTTCCGACTATTAATGGTAGCGAACGGGTTAAATAACGCGAAATCACAAAGCTATAGCCCAAACGAACGCAGTTATGGTTGTCGATTATGCAATTACGAATGCGTTGCATCCCACCTGTCAAACGTCCGTACGCAATGGCGTCCCACGCCGGAAAAGTTCCAAAGTTCTATAAATCAATAAATATTACTTTCAGGTAATTTTGAAATAGGAAACTTTTTTTTAGAACTTTTTTTAATTATACATTTAAAATTTGCATATACATTTAAAAATAAAATTATAAACTTTTTCAACAGTTACGTCATAGCTACATGGTAAATCCCTCTTTGTTAATTCTGTCAATAGCTTGGCTATTTTGGCAAATTTTCGTAAAAGAAATACTTTGACTCCGGTAGGGTTACTCGAGAGTTGATTCCTTTTGCAATTATCAAGTATCCTTGGTATTTAAGGTCTGGTTTGAGATACTCACACTTATGCGGCTGTAGTTTAAGAGTTTCGCGTAAACGTTGGAATACTATAGCAAGATTTCGGTTATGTTCTTCAATGGTATTGCCAAACATTATTATGTCATCTAAATATACGAAGCAGTGTTTATCAATTAATCCGCAAAGTACATTATTTATCATCCTTTGAAATCGTGTTGGTGCATTTTTCAGTCCGAATGGCATTCTTTTGTAGTGAAAGTGTCCGTCCGATGTACTAAAAGCTGTGTACATTCTGGAACTCTTTTCCATCGGAATTTGATGAAACCCAGAGTTTATATTGCTTTGCCCTGATGTTCTAAAATATCGTCGATATCGGTAATGGATATGCATCTGGCTCCCTGCGCACCATTCTCGTTTTCCTGATGTATTCACCTTCTTTGGTACGATCCAAAGTGGTGAGTTGTACGGTGAATCGCTTGGCTCGATGATATTCTTCTTCAGCATTTCGTTGATTTGTCGTTTAATTTCTTCTTTGTGGCACTCCGGTGGTCGGTAGGATTTTACATTAATTGGTTTAGAATCTTTTATTATGATCTCATGCTCGATTAAATTAGTACACGGTAGTGGCTCAGAATCAAGTGCGAATGTATCAAAATATGAGTAAATGATTTTTTCTATAGATTCGCGAAGTTTTATTTCGATATGGGCCGTTCTAACATTTCTTCTAAGTTGTTCTGATAACTGTTCCATAACAGTTAACCTCGAGATTTGATAAACGCGAGGGACTTTGATACACTCGGTTTCTGTATCGATGATAGTAACTCGTTGTAGCTTTCTATCAAGTATCGTCTCTACAGTTATAAGGCTGACATCGTTTCCTCGACTCTAAGTTGTAATACAGAGTCGGTTAATTTGAAATGGTCATTGTTAATTTCGAATTTATATTTTTCAAGATATTTCATACCGATAATGTCGTCTTCAAGTAGGAAGGCGTCGGGTACAACGTAAAACATATGTATCTGTCCAAGGGATTCTAATTCCACTGACTCGAGTGAAGCCTGTTTGTCGTTACCTATGTAAAATATTTTTCCGGTCGGCTTTCACTTTATATTAGGTACGAGTATATAGTTCTTTATGAGGTTTATTCCTGTTCCTGCTCCTACCGTATTTTAACTATTACGCATTATATTACACTGAGCACTGCCCAGCGCGACACTACTTCTCACAGGACCACTTATAACTGTGATCCGTAATTGTCATTCCAGCCATCAAGGCTGTATTCCAACCTACAACAGCGGGATAGGATCCGTGAGTTCGGGTCTACATCCGAGCAGGTTCAACGTTGGTTCAGAACCCGCTGGAAACGCACCATCAAGCAGGGGATTCCACTGCTGATCGAACCGTCTATTGGCGTTCTGGGCGCGTGTTTCAAGTACTAGTTGAGATGTGATGGGGACATGTAACATTCATATTTGTTGTGGTCGACGGCGGTGATTCGGCCGAAACTGCTCAATGGAACGGCAGCAGCGCCCGCCCTCTGTCCTTCTGCCGCAATAGCAGGAATAATCGACTGCGGCATTTCAGCATCCGGGATGTTTGCTTTTGCCATATCACCCTCAGTGGTAGTGGTATTAGCGATCATCTTATAGTACTCCGCAATTTGAGCGGGGATAACCATGTCCTCTGAAATTGAATTCATCGATGACTTCTCATCAGTATAGCGGTTTTCCGCATTTATATTTCGAACATGATCAGTAACGATTGCATTCAGCACGCTTGTGTATACACGTTGGAAGGCACAAAATAGTACCTTTCGCTTCGGGCGGACCATTTCAATCCCTATCTTTGGCAGGGAGATTCTTTCGAGGCTTTGTACCCGCGTTCAGATAGCTTCAGGGAGTACGGCTTTCGTCGGCTTAACACGTGATTCCAGTGGTCCGCCAACGGTGGCGAACTCTGATGCCTGCTGTGAAATCCAAACCTTGGATTCAATCTGATAGTCGGTCGACAATATCACTGCAATCGCATCTGAGTGAAGAATTGGAACCTTACATGCATGCTCAAGAACTTGAAGAAGTGAGCGACATATGTCAATTAGGTATTTGACTAAGATTGAAAAGCGTACAGTAGGCTTAACTGTCATAAGCCGAGGGATACCAAAGAGCGTTTCCATATTATCGGAGGTTTATAATGTTGTAAAGATTGTTGTAATGAATTGTCGAATTGCTCATTTTTCCGAGATCGATGTTTCTCGGCATCGCGAAATCTCGCGCCCTAGCCTTTCTGTGGTGATTTCTTTGGCGAATTTCTTGCTTTTTGCGCTGACTGAGTAGCAGATGGCAAGTCTGCAGAAGAGATAGAAGTTGTGGAAGATGAAATATCCATAACTGTAACAACACAACACAAAGTGTAGTATTGTTAAGGGGTTGCGTCCTAAATAGCGTGCTAAATTCTATACGCTAACTTCTAAATTCTATCTTTGCTTCGTCCATTTCTATGACTTTATTAGGTCCTTCTAACTGAATTTTTCCTCAGCTTATTTTACACACACCTGTTGCACAAAGTACATGGTAATCATACGAAACTGCTATTTCCTCACCAATTTCGATTATTTTTAAATCATGCTAAATCAAAATGTATGTGATAAATTTATGCAAATGCAAGATACAAGAAAGCCCTAACAAATAATATATCAGTGTACCCGAGTAATAAAATATTCGTGATCCCAATGCTCGCAATAATAATGAAAAATATAATCAATTCCCGTGTCGTTTTGGACCATTCGTCCTACGACATGATTGGGAATCGGAGGAACAATGAAATATGCGACTCAGCGTATCCTAATTAGCATCACGCATCTTTTATGTTCCCCATAGGTTGTACCGAGTAGAAGATGGTCAGCACCATGTAGTCCAATTTTGTAGACAGGAAACACTATACAATTTGTTGTTTAAGGAAATAGAAAACAAAAGTCTAACATTCCCGCCGATCGCGAAATACCGTAGGCGAATTAAATTTATATAAAAACGGTGATTGAAACAAAAATAAATAAAAAATCTAACACTTCCGACTATTAATGGTAGCGAACGGGTTAAATAACGCGAAATTACAAAGCTATAGCCCAAACGAACGCATTTATGGTTGTCGATTATGCAATTACGATCGCGCTGCATTTCACCTGTCAAACGTCCGTACGCAATGGCGTCCCACGCCGGAAAGGGGCTTCCAAAGTAGCCGCACGGACCGGTAGCCGGCCGCGACTGCGCAGTAAAACGCTTGGTTCTATTATATTCTTCGCATTTTGTCTCCAATAGCTGGGTTCTCCTTTTTGAACCAATGTACTCTTTGAGCATTGATTGGCTCTAGAATTCTACTCAATGGTATAATACTTTAAGGGTCTCTTTAGGGTCTCGTTGTTTCTTACAATGGTTAGCATTCTTTCGAAGGGTGGTCAGTTCCTCACTCCACCATGGTACCCTGATGGGTGGTTTGGAGTTCAAAGGTATTGCTTTATCACAGTTCGTTCGAATTACAATCTTCAGGGATCGAGCAGCCGTGTCAGGGGTGCTGGTCGTCAGGCGTTCTAGGAAGTCATCGTTGAGTGTATCATCGTAACAGGCCTTCAGGTAGTTCCAGTCGGCCTTTTTCAGGTTGTAACCGGACTTTTCACTTCGCCTAGCTACTACACCTGGTTTGACGGACATGAGCTTGATTTCAATCAGATTGTGGTCGCTCACGTCACAGTCTTCTGAGACAGTCCATTCTATGGGCCTCTCCAGCAAGCTGGGGGTGATCAACGTCAAATCTATATTAGACTCGGCTCTGCTTGTCACAAAGGTCGTTCTGGCGTTCGATCGATTTACAACATGTAAATTATTGGCGCAGAGGAATTCTTCAAGAACCTTTCCCTGTCGTCAGTATGGTTCGAATGCCATAGAATGGACTTCGCATTCGCATCAAGTGTCACTATAATGTTCCTGCCTCTAAGCTTGTTTAATAGAGCTTCAACCTTCTTGAGGATGGGCTCTGTTGCAACTGAATACTGGCAATACGCATTAATAATGAATACTTCATCAAGCCCAGGTTTTATGCTAAAGCACATGTGCTGTGTCTTCAAGTCCCACTTCAAAGACTTCGAGGTTTCTGTTTGCCACTACCGCAGCAGCCCAAGGGTTCTTGCAGCTCGGCTGCAGTATCGTCATTCGACTCGAATAACTCTTGACCCTGCCTTTGTAGGCATACGGCTCCTGAAGACAGAGTATTTGAATAGTTCCTTCCTCTAATTTCTTTAGGAGGTTGGATGTTGCTGCGGCAGCCCTCTGGGCGTTGATTTGTGCGAGCGCAATCATAATTGGGCTAGTCTAGATCTATACCGCTCGACTTCTTTCATGTAGACCGGCAGGTCTTAGACTTAACCTCATGGTCAGTCTATTCTCTCTTGGCCCTCGTGCAGTTAATGCACTTGGGCTTCGTCATCTTTTTCTTGCAATCAGCTTTAAGGTGACCGCTCTCTCCACATTTCTCGCATATTTGATGCTCTGCTTTACACGCGCTTGCGACGTGTCCGTAATCATGGCACTTGTAGCACCTGGTTACATTAACATATTCCCGAACACGATTCGAGCTCCAGAATATGTAAAGTTTGCCTTTGGAGACCAGCTCCGGAAACTCTGGACGTGGGAGTTTCACTATCCAGTTTCTATTTTTGTCTTTCGACAAATAGCTCTGCTGGATGTGAACGGCTTCCGCTAGCTTGTGCAACTCAGCTTCCGACTTGTTGGGGATGTTTTTCGCGAGAAGATCTTCTTTCATCTCGTCGGGCTTATAATCCCCATCGACGTCATAAATAATGACGCTGGGGCTGAGCTTCTTCGGCTCTTCTATCCTTAGCCCTGCCTTGACAAAGGATGAACTCTCTATAATCTCGGCGTCCTCCTTACTACCGAGCTCGACGATGACTCCCTTGGAGCGCATCTGCCGTATACTTTTGATCTTTAGCTTGGACCTCTGGGGCCCAAGCTCTTTCGTCAGAGATTTTTTAATCTCTTTGCTAGTTCTTTTGTCGGATTCCTTGTTGGGACGTATCAGCAGGACATCCGACTTCTCTTTTCTGGTAGCCTTCGCTACCGTTCCCAACGGGACTGTTGCCCTCTTGGGTGCACTCGCCGAGCCGCACGCTTGCGCATACGACTGCGGAATCATGGGTGGATGTGCCTTTATGGCATCATTCTGTGCTTTGAGCTTCTCGTTCTCGATGACGAGTTCGAGAAGCTTTTTTTCTAAAAGGCCCCATTTGGCCATTACAACTTTAATCGTGGCTTTATTAATTTTATTATTCTCGCTCAACAGAGCGGATTCTAAGTCAGACCTCATCGTTTTGATATCATCGTGGTGAGAGCCACCACAGCTCTCCACCTCCATCACTGAGGTTTCAGATTCGGAGTGCATCACAGGGGTAGTAGTCCCCCTCAGCCTTTTTCTCTTCGAGGCGCTGGTGGACGCCTTCCTCGTCGCACCAGCGCTCGCTACTGACTCATCTTCAGAGGAGCTGGTAGTGGTCAGCTCCTCTTTGCTTACTTGTTTGGTTGATTTGGTTGAAAGTTTAAGTAGAAGATGGTCATCATCATCATCATTTCAACCTCAGCTATGCAGCAATCGAGCTCTCGCTCATGGCTGCCTTGGTTCTATTCTATTCATTTGTTTCTCGTTCAATAGCTGGGTTCTCCTTTTTAGCCAATATACTCCTTGAGCATTGATTGACTCTGGATTTCAACTCGATGGTATGATTTTTATTATGGGTCTCTTAGCCACCAGGTCCCTCAGCCAACAGAGTTCGCCGGTGTTTCCGTCCCTTGCCACGAGGAGGCGGACCCAATTCTACTTTACTCATTCTGTCTTTCAATATAATTGCTCCGTGCCAGAATTATATTCTTGGCAACGGAGTTAAACTTTTCAAATGCCGATTTTGTGTTTATAAGGCGTGTCTTGTATTCTGTCCACTGGGGCCTCTGATCACCTCTGATACTTTCGTACAGAGGGCAGCTCCCCAGAATATGGTCCACAGTTTCCTCGCAGTCATTGCACAGCGGACACTTACTCGTGGTGGCGGCTTTCCTCTTATAGAGGGATGCATTGAATGGTCCATAGCCGGTAATGAAGTACACACAGTGTCTTCCCGGCCAGAACCATCTATTTTCGGACTTAAAATCCACCAGTGGGATAAACTCGTAGGTCATACGACCATGAGAGTTGTTATCCCACCTCTCTTGCCATTTTTCTCTAACCACTCGGTGGATCGTTCTATATTCTTCTTTAAGAATCTCGAGTGTTAGATTTTCTCGTTTCTCATAGGCATATCCCTCCCATTGTACCGACAAGTTCTTGCGAACTCGCGTACAAAGCCCTCTTTTTACAATTTCTAAGTCAATTGGAAGGACCCCAGCGATGACCTGCATCGCTGAGGTGGAGGTCGTTCTGCAAGTGTTTGGAGTATACGTAAATTAAATTATCGTCCGGATTCCCGGACTCCAAACCGCTCGGTAAGAGGAAGAGGTTAAGAATTGGTACACAAAATTATTATTTTCGCCGCTCGTGCAACGAGCGGCCGTATATTGTTACAAAAAGTGTAAGAAATGTGAGCGAGAGAGAGAGAGAGAGAGCGAGGTGGCTCCGAAAAACTCCTCGGCTGTACTGCTCCCGGTGGTCTCCTCGATGGCTCTGGAACAAAAACGCTCGCTACAGTTCTGACGTCACGGGCTCCGTGTACGATCAGCTGGCCGAATTACGTCACGCACGATTGCCGTCGGCTCGTGGTGACAACTGCCTTTTGCCTGTGCGGCGAAGTGGACTGTAATTTGTGAGACGAGAGCGACAAACCCAAAAGGGAGTCTACTCTACGTCTGTAGAAAATGCCAGAATCGGCCCCAAAGGGTGGAGGTTGTAAGGCTCCTCCCTTGGTGCACTTGATTCGGCCTTGAATACCCTCACCGACACAACCTCAAGGGGTGCGGACGCCCGGTGTGAATGCACCGTGAGCGCGTGAGCAGTCAAGAGGATCCTGCAGACCGCTTGGATCCTCTCCTGTCTTTGGAAACGGTCTCACGGGAGAGCACGGCTAGTCCAGCGGCAGATGAGGGTGACGAAAGCGGTAGGCGACTGACGCTGTGAATCAGTGAGCAGTCAAGAACTATGTTCTTCTGTCTTGGACCTGATTCACAGGGCACCCTTCCCTGCAATCGACGAGAGGGCCGAGAAGCAGGACGCTAAAGCAGGACGCTGAAGCCTGGTTTCTTCGGCCGAAGCAAAACTGGAAATTCCTAGAATTGCCTCAAAGACAGTTGAAGCGCGAAGGGAGTCGACCCACGTTGGCCACGTGGAGACTCCGGTTACTCGCGCTATGCTTCTTCGACAGGATACTTCTCGGTATGCGGCACGACCTGGATCGCCGAAGTCGCTCGCTCGAGGTCCTGTGATAAACTGTGCCGTTCGTCGGCTTCTCCCGACGAACGCGCATTTTTGTTAATTTCAGCGCCGATAAGCGGCGCTGACGAGTCTCATATTCTTTTCTCTTTCCCTTTCCTATTTCTCTCTGTTTTTCTTTCTAGCCGCGGCACGTGCGACCTAGCCCATCACCTATTTTGTTTTCCAATGACTCACGCACCGGACGGTGCGTGGCAAGAACATTGAAAAACAGGCGAGCCTAGGTCGTCTTCGTCAACGGTTTTTTGCGATGCCTACCGATGCACGGTGACATCGCAAACGGGAACAACCGACAAAAACTACCGGCGAATTTCGCGGTGCTCAACCGTTCCGTTTTTAAACAGC
>JAOPTO010000177.1:0-21806 GCA_033822845.1 Tetrapedia diversipes | reverse complement strand
AACATCGTACAGTTAGAAATGGGGCACAAGCGGTTCTGTGGGTTACCGTATTCGATTCAAAGATTTCAATTGCATCGTCTATGGAACCGCGCCCTAAAATTGTTTAAAAGGCTCTGTGATCAAGGTGTACGTTAATCTGCCGGACCATATGCTCAATATCCGCTGTCAATACAAAAACATGAGGCCAAAGCGGAAGAAGTCTGTAGTCGACTCCTTTATAATCGCGTGGTGCGGTAGGTAAGAGCCCTTACCGTCTCCATCCTTACGGACTTGTGTCATATGTCCTGGTGTGATGTATTCTTGCAAGAACTGTTCATAATACTCCAAAAGTCTAGGATTACGTTGAAACTTGGACTCGGAAGCATAAAATCATTTCAATACGAGATTCACCAATGCGCTTCTTCTGTTGAGTAAAAGGCAAACGTACCATATATCTTCCATTAGAATCGCAGAATATAGTATCAACAGTGATTTTCACAGTCTAATTCTTCCTTTAAAAATTACTGTTTTTCAGGATTCTCCTTGATCACACCACTCTTAGACGGTTGGCTCTAGAACACCGTGACAACTGAGTCGAAACACCGGGCACGCGCTCCTCCTAACCGAGTGAGTAAAGAAACGATAGAAGTAGTGATATTTCACCTGCGATGTTACTATCTCCCACTTATGCTACACCTCTCATGTCTCCTTACAATGCCAGACTACAGTCAAGCTCAACAGGGTCTTCTTTCCCCACTAATTTTTCTAAGCCCGTTCCCTTAGCAGTGGTTTCGCTAGAAAGTAGATAGGGACAATTATTACTCTACATTTTAGTGAGCTTTGGGCCGCAAACTGCTCCCGCTCTGCCGTGCCGAGGCGTGTCTCTGATGCCAGATTGGGGACCAGAGGTCTGGAGAACACCCCCCACCACTACGCACACTACCGCAGGAGACGCGTGTACATGAGCTCAGCGTTTCGGACGACTTCGGGAAATCGAGAGAGAAAACAAATGAAAGTCTTTCTCTCTCGCTCTTGAAGCGTTGAAATTCATCCTATGTTGGACAGCAAGCATGCGGCACGAGCCACGCGGGATCTTGACTGCCTATTTTCATTTTTCGACATACAGGGATGTTGTCTTGTAATGAAAAAAAATTTCGACAAAATTTTTGTCGCGGAAAGACACGTTTAAAGACCCCCTGATCACGTTTTGATTATTTAAAAATGAACTTTTTTTTTAGTTTCACGCACTTGTTAATACGATTACGCCTAAACAGTTGAATGGATTTCAATGAAATTTTATATTCCAATTTTATATTTTCCTCTCAAGACCTGGTTAAATGTTGAATAAAATTTGTTCAAAAATAATGATGGTTACCCCTTAAAGTTACAGGACTACCTTTCATTTCCTAAATTTAAAAATCTGCTTTATATTTAAGCATATAATGTATTTAACTGCATGTAGATTATTAAACGACAAATACTTTGATACTCTGGTTTAATTAAATTTGTGAAAATAAGTATCCACTCTTGGCCAGTATCGTGCATGCTATAGCAGCCTTCGATAGAATAATATATGTTTGACTCGATTTTATATTTACAAATTAATAACATACAACATGCACGTTACCGCTCGATGGAAACCGCGGGAAGGTGGTGGTTTCTTCCATCAGGAGGGAAATGCAAACAATTTGGCATGCAATTCTATAACGTCGCGATATTCGTAAAAAAATTGAAAGAAGGTATAAGTACCTCAACTCGTAATAATACCAATTTCTAGTGTCATAGGTCATTGAAAAAATTCGTTAGGGAATTGAGAATCCTCGTAATTTATGTTCTCCGGCCGCTTGTGTTTTGTTTTTGACAATCACGTTGCGCGGCATTTAACGGTTAAATTGTATCAAATTTTATGTCACAGCTACAAATGGAATTCGTAATCAATTACAAATCGATGACGAATTTCTCAGCAAATTATGTACATTCGATCCACTTTTGGCTTTATCAAACTGCGAAAGAAATATTTCTTTCAGAAATGTTCTCTTTATTGCGCAGAAATTCGGCGGTTTCGACGAAGACGGTTTGCAAAAAGAATGGGAAATGTTATATTTGGACTTTGCACATGACAAGGAGAATTTAGTACATAAGAAGCTCGATAAGTTTTGGAAAACAATCTTGATAACGCGAAACAGTTTAGGCTCTTTTAAATATCCTTCTTTACAAATGTTATTAAATTCAATCAGATGTCTGCCCAATTCGAACGCCGATGCTGAAAGATCGTTTTCCATGCTTTCCGAGGTAAAAAGCATCAAATGAAACAAGCTCGATTCGTCCATCGTTAACGGAATTTGCGTCGTGAAATCGGCATTAAAGGCAAACGGGGATAAAGTTCAGACCATGGAGGTAGATGATACACATCTATCTCTCATGTCATCTGATATCTTATGTTCTAGTTCTGTCAAGCAACAGAAAAGTAAATTACGGCTATATGCCGCCGATGACGGCAGCATCGCGGATCCTCCCCCTTTGTCGGATAATGCAAATTAACAATGTCCAAAATATTATCAATTTCATTTATTTTCAATTCCATTTTATTTTTGGACATCGTTAACGTGTAAATAAGTAATCGATTTTCCTCATATCATTTTTATGCTTTTCATGCTGTATATTCGCTTATTTGCTTATATAAATATAAGCGAAGTACAAATAAATATATATCTTTTGTTATATACATTTTATATGTAACAATTATCTCGAAATTCAAACGCATGTAATATAGTAAATTCCTTTGCCTTGCTTTCTATTCTTTAGAGGGTGTTCTATTTGATAATCAAACTCCTGCAATAACAACACCCAACGAGCTACCCGTACACAAAGGTCCTTCTTTGCCATTGTAAGTGCGAATACTTTACAATCAGTGATTATCTTAAACTTCATCCCTAATAAATAAATCCTAAATCGACGAAGCGCTCTGATTACTGCCAGAATTTCTAACTCATAGCTGCCGTATTTTTCTTCGGCCGCTGTAGTTTTCCCGCTCGCATAGTATACTGGGTGTAATCTGTTATCGGAGGGATCACGTTGCATCAACACCGCGCCATAACCGTTCTTCGAAGCATCGGTATGGAGTTCTGTTTCTGCGTCTATTCGATAAAACCGTAAAACCGGCTTATCGCTTAAAATATACTTTAACCTATTGAACGCGAACGACTCTTGTTCCTCGAAACGGAATTTATTATTCGATTTTAAAAGATTAGTTAGAGGCCTGGCAATGAGCGAATAGTGTGGTATAAACTTTCTAAAATAACCACTCAAACCGAGAAAACTCTGTATCTGCTTAATTGTTTTTGGTTCAGGAAAATGCATAACCGCTCTTATCTTTACCTCCGATGGACGTACGGTACCATTCTCTAATATATGTCCTAAATATTCTACGCGACGCTGTAAGAATTTACACTTCTTCCAATTTATAACTAACCCGTTCTGAGCCGCTATGCTTAAAACGATTTTTAATCTATCTATTCCACTATCTAAATCTACCGAGGATATAATTAAATCATCTAAATATGTTATTAAAATATTCTTATTTATTAATTCTCTAAACACGGCATTTATAAATTTTTGAAATATCGCGGGGGAGTTGGATAATCCAAAAGGAACTTTTAGAAATTCATATTGTCCGTCCGGCACGACAAACGAGGTGTATTTACGGCTATTTTTATCTATTGACACATTGAGAAATCCGTTTTTTAAATCTAGTGTGCTAAATACATTTGCATCCTGTAATAAATCGAGCTGGTCTTCAATCAGAGGAAGAGGATACCTGTATTTAACAATCTTTGCGTTCAATTTACGGTAGTCTACGCATAATCTTTTCGTGCCGTCTTTCTTTTTTACCAAAACTATTGGACTGGCGTACTCGGACAATGAGGGCTGCACGATGCCATCATTTACCCACTCATTTATGTGTCGGTTGACCTCCTCTGTCTACAAGGGATAGTCGCCTGCAACGTCCATACACCGGTTCATCATCTTTCAATACAATAGACATTTTTAAATCTAATTCACGGGCCTTGATCGGATTATATTTTTCAATCAGGTTTTGTACTCTACAACGGAGATCGCGATCGTTTATATGCGACAGATCGACCGTATCGGTTTCGCAAATACAAATTCGGAATACTTCCGGAACATCATTGTTATGACTCGCAGCGCTTTCCTGTATTTTCGTAATGAACACGTTCCCGTTTTTTATTTCAATGTTAAAGTCTCGCAGGAAATCTGCACCTAGCAACAACTCGGGCTGCATGAGTTGGTCCGACACCACGTGCAAAGTGACGGGGTACGCGTTATTATCTATGTCAACGTCCGTTCGTATTTTCTCCTAAAGTTTTATGTGTTTCAAAACCTATACCTCGAAACGTCAATCTGTTATTCCCTAACCGCAGCGCACCTACGCGAATGTATGTTTCAGCGCGAATTAAGCTTAGATCACTCCCGGTATCTATGAGTGCCATTAATTTTTGTCCATTTATAGATACCTCACGCAAACTCGTATTTATTCCTTTGCCCTGGAGACGCTGCAGCTGTTCCTCGCAGAATTCTTCTACGGACAGTTCGCGGGGATGTGCCCATAGTCCCTACACTCGAAGCACTTAGTGCTTCTTTCCCTCGTATGACAATTGACCGCCAGATGATTTTTCGATCCGCAACTATGGCACCTCCTTGATTTGCTACTATCTTGCGGAGCCTTCTCCTCCATGCGTCGATGTCCGTCACCATCCGCCGTGGTTTTCTTCTCCTCGAAATTTCTCTTGCCACGCCATTGCACCCTCTCGAACGCTTCTAGTAAATCGGTTTTCGCCTGAAACATTTGTATGTATGCCTGATCTCGGAGAACCGGATCGGGTATTCCCGAAATGATATAATCTATCAATTCGTCATCTTCTTCTATTGGCACGTTATTGGCTAATATTACTTTCTCGTGAAAGTAATCACCGAACTCCTCGCCCTTTCTCCAAACTCGGTCTTCAAATTGTTTCCTTCTGATTGCTTTGCTTGGTTGACGGAAAAACATACCACGAAGCTCGATGAAGAATTCATCGATGGCCATATCAATGAGATTGGGCTTCGAGTGAAACCACTCGAGAGCTCGACCTTTTAAGCGAGATACCACTAGTACCTTGCACGATTCCGACGACAATCTGTACGTGGCTTGCAGCAAACACACCTGTCTTTCCCAACGCTCAAATTGACTTCCTGTTCCGTCAAAATGGTTCAACAATTCAGCAACTGTTGTGACGCTTACTCTAGCTTCTCCAGGTTCTCCGACATTCCCTGAGACCGACGACACTGATCGTGGCGACTGCACCGACAAGCTCTGCATTTGCCGCAACATTTCAATTTTGCGGCGCGCAACTTCTAACTCGCGTTCCGCTAACTCTTTCTCTCTTCTGAGGAGATCCATCTGTCTTTGCTGGATGCTATCCTCACTACGCTGGTCGTTCACTGTCGTATTCTGCTCTGTCTCAAACATATTTTGAGATTGCGAGTTATTCGTCGCAACAATAAATCGAGCTACAAGTTCAACTCTTCTTCATGTCGCACGCAAACCAAACGATCTAAGTTTCTCTTTGAGTCCTACCACGGATAATTTATTCAGATCTTCTGCACTCAATGGCATCACAGTTAATTATCGACGCATTTATCTCTACGCGGCACTACACAATCACGTATATTCACAATTATTCACGTATGGCTACAACAATCCCGGCTGAGCCCCCAAAATTTATAGGCTAATCAATTCCGGACGAGCCCCCAAAATTTATAGGAAAGGTTACAAATGAAAAAAGGAAAAGAAAGAAGAGTGAATAAAATTGTTCGAAATCTGACTAAGGAAATTTTATATTAAAGAAATATTTTCCCTAGTCTTCGAATAGCCGGGAGAGGGAGAGTGATATCGACAATAGTTAAGAATTGTCAACGCTGAGTTTTATTTATATTGGTGTTCCTGTACGGAACACCGTTTATTTAGATAGTACAAGTTAAAAATAAAATGAGAGAGAGATTTTTTAACGGTTCCTTCTCCCGATGTTTCGAGCCTGGCCTCGTTGATCTCGAACGGTCCGGCTTGACGGGGCTGGTCAGGGTCTTCACCTGTGAACAATTGTGGACTGTATTAAATTAAGATAGTAAATATTGATTATTTCCAGATCCGAATCGTCGGCTAATTGCACGGTGTTAAGCCGTGTCGCGACGATTTCTTGCGGCGGCAATTAATCCTGTTAAGAGATTAGTGTTGAGAATCGCAATGCCTCAACACATATAGATCCGACGCGTCGGTGTGTTTAGACCACGTCTCGGTAAATACCGAGGATCTACTCTCTCATGTGTGTATTCGACTCGCCTAATACATAGACGATTCTATCGTAATACGCACAACGTCTTCTTTCCGTTCGTTCCCCTTGCGTGTGTGTTGTAAGGACACACGCAATGCGTAGTCCCATATTGGCCAGGTACATGGACCTGCAGAAACTGCAGAGCGCCTCCAGTATAACATTCGCAGAGCGGCTGGGGCTACTCTGCAATGTTTCTACTTATGGGTGCATGCCCCGCCGGGGCTACACTGCGACAGGCGTAGCTTAGTAGCATCATAGCCATTGCAGCTTGGAAGAAACGACCGTAGCTCAATCGTGCACAGATTGAGCGTATTCTATGGCTTTTACAAGATCTCCGTGCGTGAATGGGCGTCCTCTTATTCACATTAATGCAACGAGAATAGGAACTATTATCCTCCCCTAGAATACACCTGCTGCTGGTAAGCAGGTTTTAAAGAAAGACGTATCCTATTCTGTGGACGTGCATCCCCTTAATGCTTCACGGGGTCGGACAGCAGGGATACACGTGACAGCGATAGGTGATTATTGCCGTCTTTGTCGAGCTCCGAAAGTCGGAGATCATCGACTGTTCTTTCCTCTTTTCCAGGGGAATCCAGGTGTGATATTTGTCGGTGAACCAGATGCTACTCATGTTTGTTCACCGACGTCACGGAGCTACAGGATGCAAAGTGCATGAATCTAGAATTGGAGAAAGCCACGTCCAATTCTAGAGTCTCCCGTACGTGTGACTGATGTACGTAACCACGAAAAATCGTAACGTTAACGTACCTTAACTCAAGACAAACTTTACTCCGTGATTATTTCCGTTTTAACGACTAAAAAATCGTTGACTTCGCGAGGCGAAGTTTCTAAACGGAATGCTACTTGTTTGCGTGCACCCTGTATTTAATACAACGCGGACGAAGTATGTCTTTCTCTCTCACTCGCATATAGAAACGCCCTTTCTCAAAACGTTAGTTAAAATTTCAAATTTGACGAGCCACGGACGTTAGGTGTTCGTTAAACATCTTTTTTCTACCTTGCGGTTCGATTTCCTCGAGCAATAAATGCCAAGGCCGCGTCGATGTTTATCGAATTTGCCGTTAAACATTACTCGATTACCGTTGCGTTTAATAATGTACAACTCAGAGGTCGCGAATCCAGGGACTTCGCTATGTGCGATATCGCCCGAACCTCTTTCCGAAATGTACTTTTTTTTAACAAAAATAATAAATATACGTGTATTTAATAAAACTAAAACGACACAAATGAACACAAAATAACAAACTACGCTTATACTTCGCAAACTACGCTTATGCTTCGTAAACTATACAGTCCTTCGCTCTACGCTGGCTACTTCGCTTCTTCAACACTCTTTCTACGTTCAATACTTTCTGACTCGCGCTCGCATTTTCCCCGTCATATATGCTTGCAAACACTCGTTTCCTTTCATTCTAATTGTCAACCTTTCTCACTCTACGCATTCGGTCACGACCACCCAGAATTTCTCAGTCGTTCTGTTTTCTCAAGTTCTCATCTTTCACGCCTTGGAATCATTCGAGCCCAAACATTCTGCGTTCACGCGACAATCGCCCAACACAAGTACTCTGACCTTTACAGCCTCACATCCGCTCGATCACATTACTACATATATATTATTCTATCGAAAGCTGCTATGGCATGCACGGTACTGGCCAAGACTGAATACTTATTTTCACAAATTTAATTAAACCAGAGAATCAAAGTATTTGTCGTTTAATAATCTGCATGTAGTTAAATACATTTTATGCTTAAATATAAAGCAGATTTTTAAATTTAGGAAATGAAAGGTAGTCCTGTAACTTTAAGGGGTAACAATAATTATTTTTCAACAAATTTTATTCAACATTTAACCAGGTCTAGAGAGGAAAATATAAAATTGGAATATAAAATTTCATTGAAATCCATTCAACCGTTTAGGCGTAACCGTACTAACAACCGCGTGAAACTAAAAAAAATTTCATTTTTAAATAATCAAAACGTAATCAGGGGGTCTTAAAACGTGGTTTTCCGCGACAAAAATTTTGTTGAAGCTTTTGTTCACAAAAACAAACAAAATAGGCAGTCAAGATCCCGCGTGGCTCGTGCCGCATGCTTGCTTTCCACATAGGATGAATTTCACCGCTTCAAGAGCGAGAGAGAAAGACTTTCATTTGTTTTGTCTCTCGATTTCCCGAAGTCGTCCGAAACGCTGAGCTCATGTACACGCGTCTCCTGCAGTGGTGTGCGTAGTGGTGGGGGGTGTTCTCGAGAACTCTAGTCCCTAATCTGGCATCAGAGATGCGTGTGCCTATTCCCGGCGGTGTTGTGGTTGCTATGAACCGCTGACAACAGTCACGACCAGATGTTGCGGTCGCCGGGCAGGGAAAGACCCCTCCTTCTCCACTTAGGGTCATCAGAAGGATAGACCGTGCCTTGCGGCAGATGACCCACTTAGCTGTTTGGCCGGAGATCCCAGGGGATCTGCTACAAAACGTTGTCCAGCGGGGGCGACGGGGCGGCGGGGTCACCAGCAGCTGCTCAGTCTCATGCGGACACAGGACAAGTCCCGAGATTTAGCCACCACGCAAGAACACCCCCCTATGCAGGTGGGTTCCCGCAATGCCTGCGTGGTGCGTGCGTGCATGTGTGTGTGAGCGTGTGTGCGTGCGTGCGCGTGTGTAGGTTTCCTGATGCACAGCTTTTAAATGTCTAGTCGCTTCTTCATCACGGCGTCTGCGAATTCACTGAGATGGGGCAGGGTCCTTTCACGCACAAGGTCCAGAAGCGCACATGGCTATAACACTCCCTCGCTCACCAGTCCGTTTTGGAGCTCCTGACAATCCTGGTACTGAGTCCCCAGTGGGTCTTAGCGAGTCTCAAGAATCCGGAAATTACGCTCCTGGACTTCGTTGTTATGTACTCTACATGGGGTGTCACGCTGAGCCGTGTTCCGAAGTGAACATTAAGGTAGCGGACCGCTGGTTTCATTCTCAAGGTTTTATCCCCTATTCTCACCGACTGCGGCCTCCTGATGTCCAGGGAGCCCTTCAGAAGGATCATCTCTGACTTAGTCTCTGACAGCTTCAGTTTTTGTCTATTGCACCATTCCATAAGCTCTCCAGTGGCGACGTTCGCTTTTAGTTCAATCCCTGCTCTGGAGTCCGCACTAATCACCACTATGAGGTCGTTCGCGAATGCAATAGACTCACTTCCAAAAGAGGGGCCCCAGTACCGAACCCTAGGACACCCCTTCGTCACAATTTTTTCTAGCGACTTCTCAGCACCTATGATGTTTGCCCTCCTGTCCTTGAGGTAGCTCTGCACCAGACCGTACAGGTTCCTCGGACAGCCCCTGCCTTTTAGGTTCACGAGGATACTGGACCACCACACGTTGTCAAATGCCCCGGATATGTCGAACAACAGGCCCACCGCATATTTACCCTGGGACTCCCTAACCACGCGGTGCAGCTCCACTATGGCGTCCTCCGTGGATCTGCCTACACGGAAGCTATATTGCCTTTGTGAGGAATGCGAGTCATTGTTCACCAGACTCCAAAGGCGCCCCGCCATTGCCTGCTCCAATATCTTGCCTGTCACCGGAAGCAGCGGCATGGGCCTATACGACTTGGAGTCGGTCTTGTCCTTGTCTTCTGCTTTGAGCAGCACTCTGATCTGCTCATCTTTATACTGTGTGGGGAATGTCATCTGCAACAGGCAGCTGTGGAGCATGTGCAGGAACCCGGACTGAAGCTCCTGCCATGCCTCCTTAATCATTTTCACCTCAATGAGGTCGTGCCCTGGAGCTTTCTTTATGTTTAGACTATTGATAATTTTAGAGATTTCTTCAGTCGTGAAGGGAGGGCTGTCGGCTGTTCCTTGTGTTTTTATTGTAGAGTTTCTAACGTTTTTATGCCAGTCTGTTTCTGTTAATTGATCGTCGCTTGGTACTGGTGTGTTTAATAGTATTTGTGCGGTTTCAGTCCATGTACTTGTGTGTGTTCCGGAGATTGCAATATTGCTCTGCGCCGATTCCAATCTGAGTCTGTTTGTTTATATACGAGGCTCCAACGTTGCCTATTGCCCTCTCCCTCCACGAACCTTTCCCAGCTGTTTTGTTTTTCTTTCCTGACATCAGATGCATATTTATTTCTAACTTTTTCGAAGTTTTGGAGCTAGCGTTTCCTTGCAGTTTCGTCACTAGTTCGCTGCAGCCTATGCCGGGCTTCAAACATCTTTTCTCTCAGTTTCCTGAGTGCTTGTCTCCACCACGGCACAGACTTGCTATATATCCGTTTCCTCGGAATGGTATCTTTGGCTGCGTCCAAAATAATCCTATCTATGGTTTCGGCTATTGTCTGCACTTCGCCTGTCTCGAGGATCGGCCTGATTTAGGTTATTGCTCGGTTTATGTGCGCCCGAAACTCATCCCAATTTGCCCTGTTAATATTAAATCGATTGCCATCTTGTGTTAACTGTGTTGCTTGTTTCGCAAGTACGATTTCAAAAGTTATTAGTCTGTGGTCGCTGTTTATTATGTCAGAGTGAACTGTCCAGTTTTTGATCTCAGTGGCTATTGAATTTGTGGCTATTGTGATATCAATGTTGGATTGACCGTGAATGTTGTTGATGGTGGGCGCGTTACCGGTTCTATTAAGTATTATTAGTCTATGTTGTGCAATAAGTTCCTCGAGTGCCTCACCTCTCTGTTCAGATGTTCCGTAGTGGGGTGTTAGCCTATGCCAGGAGGTCGATGTCGCATTCGCATCCATGCATATTATCAGTTCCTTCCCCCGGAGAGTATCTAAAATTTTCTCCAGCTGCTGCAGGTAGGAGCAAATCGGATCCGGGTGCTGCATATAGGCGCTTACAAAATAGAAAGAGATGGACTGCCACACCATTTCGACGCATATAAAATGCGTGGAGCAGAGATATTCGAGCTTTAAACATTTAATGTCCGGGTTTCGGACCGCTATGGCAGATTTGGGACTCACATTCCTCACCGTACTATTGAAACCTCTGGTGTCCGGGATGGTCTTAGTCGTCAAGCCGTGGGCTCTAATAATGCCATTGGAATTATAGGGCTATTGGAGGGCTATCGCGTCAATTCCCAGATCCATCATGGACACCCTTACGTCGTCTAATGCTACACGTGAATTTTGTGCGTTTCATTGAGCTAACCTTACTATTTGCGGAGATCCTATGTTTTCACGTATATTCCCTATAATCAGTCTTAGAGATTAAATTAGCTAGCGCGAATTTGTAAGTCGGGCACTCCGGTGACAGCGAAGAGTGATTGCAGAGCTTAAGCGCGCGCTTGTAATTAATGCAATGCGGGTTTTCAAGTTTCTTAGGACATTCCTTGAACGCGTATCCTTCGCTACCACAATGACCACAGACCTCCTTAGGCACTTTACAGTGTTTGGCCACGTGGCCAACCGACTGGCACTTATAACACCTGCTCACCACAAGATAGTCCCTCACCCACAGCGTGTGCCATCCCAGAGTAGGCCCGATCTTGATTGAGGAGGGCTTCCCTTATCTTCGGTGACACCACAAGCACATTGTTAGCAGTTTCTCCGATTCTGGAGCCGGTCTTGTGGGAAATTTTTATATCTTCATTCACCAAAGTGTTCAGGTTCTGTTGGCACATGCATTTCAAGAACTCCGTCTCAGAGACGGCGTTGGGGACATCGTAGACAATGACCCTCGGCTTTTTTTTAGCCGGGAGTCCGACAATGAGTCCCGCAGCCTCCAACTTGTCATTCTTGAGCACGCGCTCCATGTCCTCCTTGGTCGCAGTTACCACCAGCACACCGTTGTTGGAAATTTTCTTTACGCCTCTGATTTTAAGTTTCTCTGTGGCCGGTGCAAGGCTGGTAACCAGCGTTTGTTTAGTGGTATCGCTACTTTGAACAGGGGCTCCAGCTTTCGGATACAGGGCGACAACGTGACGCACCGGTGTCGACGAGCGTTGTGCCGGTTTTGGTACCGCTGGTGCCTTAAGTCTATCAGCATAGGTCGTAGGGTTTTGTGTTGTACTTTTTAATCCATTGATCGAATTAGTTGCACCTAGCACGGTTTTTTACAGGTTACGTAGTCTATCGTCTAGAACCGTCGTCCCGTGTTGTCTCTTATTGAGGTTCTCATTCTCTTGGGAGAGTCGCGTGATGGTCTGTAGCATATTGACCGCGAACTTTTTGATGGTTTTAACTCCGTTGTCGTTAACCTCCTCGACGGTGAGGTTATTGCGGTACTGGACGAATTTCGTGTATGCCACAATATCAGACTGCTGGTCAGTGTCTGATTCTGACAGTCCACCAGTCCTTCTTCGGTCCTTAAGCGAAGTCCTCGAAGAAGATCTGGGAGGCTTTTGAAACTCGTCGTCAGTCGTGTCTGTTGCCGGCTTCTTTTTCAGTCTTCTCGCAGAAGAGTCACTGTCACTCAATCCTTCACCGCTACGTTTGTCCTTTCGTTTCGCCACACGTTTCGCGAGAGTAACATTCTCGGTCACTAATATTTCATCACACTCCAAGTTTTTTCTTTTTTACACTACTTATAATTTACCGCTGAATCCAAATCGACAAGCAAAACTAAAGGTCCCGGGATTTGTACACGCGCACTTTCGGGAAGAAGTTCAGACGTTCGTCCACAGATGACAGTGGCTATCGACACGAAGGCAATATGACCGACCTCCCAGCTACGTGGAGATAAAATCACTTAATAATTAATAACTATGCTAATATTTATCCTGCCACAATCTAGCTGTTCTTAAAATGTTTAGAAAATTTTTCCGCACACGTACATATATAACACCACTTGACATCGATAATTTTTCGCCGTACAAAACGAAGCACGCAACAAGCGACACGTACACGTGGTAAATATTTCGTTCACTAATATTCCCGCTATTACACGGAATATTAACACAATTTCTCGCACACTACTGCACATTCACTAGTATTAAATACTAGACACAAATTCACAATTCTTTTCGCACTTTTTCCGCAAAAATTTGCATATCAAGCACGGAGCGGCACGGACGTGTACGCACGGTTCGCCGCCATGTTGGACACTCAATAGATAGGGACATCATCACCATCATTTTCCCTCAACTATTGCAGCAATCCAGCTCTCGCACATCGCTGCCTCTGTTCTCTTTCTTAGGTTGCATTTCGCAATCAACAGTAGAGCTCATCGTTGAAGCCAACGTACTCTATGAGAATTGGTTGGCTTCGTTATTCTTACGATGGTATTTTCATTTAAGGGGTTACTTGGCCACCGGGTCCCTCTGCCAACAGAGTTCGCCGGTGTTACCGTCCCTAGCCGCGAGGAGGCGGACCCACTTCTACTTCGTTCATCCAGTCTTTCAATATATTTACTCCGCTCCAGAATTATATCCTTGGCAGCGGAGTTGAATTTTTCAAATGCCGATTTTCTGTTTATTATGCGGGTTTTATATTCTAGCCACTAGGGCCTCTGAACACCCCTGATACTTTCGTACAGAGGACAGCTCCCCAGAATATGGTCCACAGTACACACACAGTCTTCCCGGCCAGAACCATCTATTTTCGGACTTAAAATCCACCGGTGGGATGAACTCGTAGGTCATTCGACCATGAGAGTTGTTATCCCACCTCTCCTGCCATTTTTCTCTAATCACTCGGTTAATCGTTCGATATTCTTCCTTGAGAATCTCGAGTGTTAGATTGTCTCGTTTTTGAATGGCATAACCGATACATTATACCGCTAAGTTCTTACGAACTCTTTTTATAATTTCTAAGTCGATTGGCAGGACCACAGCGATGACCTGCAGCGCTGAAGCGGAGGTCGTTCTGCAAGCCTTTGTCATTATGAGCAAGATAGCCCTTTGAGCGGCAGTAACGAGTCTTGAGACATGCGGTTTATTAGCTTTTTCCAGCCCTGCTGTGGCACCATACGTTACGATTGGCAGAACCATCGCCTTATAAAGTATATTTAATATACTGGCCTTTATGCCCCACTCTTCGCGGGCGGCTCGTTTTAGAGTCAGAATGTATTTCACCACTTCGTCTGTTACATACTTAGCATGTTCAACAAAGTTCATCCTTCTGACTATTATCACACCAAGATACTTGGTGTGATCCACATACTTTATGTTTTTGCAACCCAATTTTAAAATTGGTTGTCGTTCATTGTGAAACATGCCATTAAGCATCATTGCACAAGTCTTATCGAGGGATAGCCTCAGCTTGTGCAATGTGCACCATTTTTCTAGTATACTCAGCACATTAGTTCCCATTTTTTCTAGCGCAGCTCCTGAATTGGCCTTGACCAGCAAGACCAAATCGTCGGCATACGCTATCGTCTCTATTTCTCTTGCAACGAAGTTTTTGTCAATTTCGTGCAACAGCACGTCCATGCACCAACACCACGCCACAGGTCCAATAATGAATCCCTGTGGGCAGCCCTTTCTCATTCTGCTGGCGATGCGTTCGAGTTCGAGTAGATAAACATCTTTCTCCTCTTGAAGTAAGACTCTATCAATCGAATGGTCGTGCTGCTGCATTCAGCGTCGATTAGTCTTTTTGCTATGGCGGGCCACCGTAGATTGTCAAAGGCCTCCTCTATGTCCATAAAGAGGGCTAGTACATACTTCTTATCGGGGTTTGTGGCCCCTTCTCGAAGTATAAGAAGGGCCTCCTCAGTGGAACAGCCCTTTTTAAATCCAAATTGACAATTGTGGTCTAGGCCCTTGTCAATATATTGCTCTTGGATTCTATTCACGATTATCCTCTCAAAGACCATTCCAATCATTGAGAGGAGAGCAATCGGCCGATAGGAACTCGTTTTCATCCTGTCACGGTTTTTGTCTTTTAGGATCGGTCGCAGGCGGGCCTGCTTCCGGATCCTGGGAAGGGTTGCGTTCGAGAGGCAGTTGTTGTACAACGCCAGTAATACTTCCCCGTGGCACTTGTTAAGGTGCTTCAGAATTTCTGGCTTGACCTGGTCAAGGCCTGGGGCTTTCTTTATTTTACACTTTCCGATGGCTTCGTCGATTTCTTCTCAACTTATAGCGCGTTCGAAATTACAATTCCTGTAGAGTGCGATTAGCTGCTTTATCTCCAGATGTACCCCAACATCTGAAGAGCAATTACCGTGTTGCAGAACGACCTGACTCAATATTTGCTCCATTGTCTCCCTCCAGGTTAGGTTACAATCTCCGTTCGCGAACTGCACTGACAAGACTGGCTCGTCAGGAGTTAGCTTATCACAGCAGATTTTATACACTATTCCCCAGGGATCCCTGTTGCCCTCTTCGAGGACAAGGTTCCTCCAGGAGTCTCGCTTCTGTTTTCGGATCTCAGAGGTGTACCTGTTCCTTGCTGTTCGATATTTCTCTTGAACGTGTTCAACCTCGCCGTTAATCTTCAACCTCCTAACCCGGGTTCAACCTCCTAACCCGGGTAAGTTCTTTCTTACACCGGTTAGCAATCTTACGAAGGATGTTCAATTCGTCACTCCACCAGGGTACCCTGATGCGTGGTTTACAAGTCAAAGGTATTGCTTTGTCGCAGTTTGTTCGAATTGCACTCTTCAGGGACCGAGCAGCCGTGTCAAGGGTGCTGGTCGATAGGCGTTCTAAGAAGTCATCGTTGAGTGTATCGTCGTGACAGGCCTTCAGATAGTTCCAATCGGCCTTTTTCAGGTTGTAACCAGACGTTTCGCTTCGTCTGGCTACTACACCTGGTTTGACGGACATGAGCTTGATTTCAATCAGACTGTGGTCGCTCACGTCACAGTGTTCTGAGACAGTCCATTCTATTGGCCTGCCCAACAAACCGGGGGTGATCAATGTCAAATCTATATTAGACTCGGCTCTGCTTGTCATAAAGTTCGGTCTGACGTTCGATTGATTTAAAACATGTAAATTGTTGGCGCAGAGGAATGCTGCAAGAACCTTTCCTCTGTCGTCAGTATGGTCCGAATGTCATAGGATGGACTTCGCGTTCGCATCGATTGTCAATATAATGTTCTTGCCTCTAAGCTTGTTTAATAGAGCTTCAACCTTCTCGAGGATGGGCTGTATTGCAAGTGAATACTGGCAATACGCATTAATAATGAGCGTTTCATCAAGCCCAGGTTTGATGCTAAAGCAGATGACATGTACTGTGTCTTCAAGTCCTACTTGAAAGACTGCGACGTTTCTGTCTGCCGCTACCGCAGCAACCCAAGGGTTCTCGCAGCTTGGTTGCAGTATCGTCATTCGACTCGAATAACCCTTGTCCCTGCCTTTGTAGGCATACGGCTCCTGAAGACAGAGTACTTGAATAGTTCCTTCCTCTAATTTCTTTAGGAGGTTGGATGCTGCAGCCGCAGACCTCTGGGCGTTGATTTGTGCGAGCTTGATCATCATTGGGCTAGCCTAGATCTATACCGCTCGGCTCCTTTCATATAGACCGGGCAGGTCTTCGACTTAACCTCATGGCCAGTCTTTTCTCTCTTGGCCCTCGTGCAGTTAATGCACTTGGGCTTTGCCAACTTTTTCTTGCAGTCACCTTTAAGGTGGCCGCTCTCTCCACATTTCTCGCAGATTTGATGCTCTGCTTTACACGCCTTTGCGACGTGTCCGTAACCATGGCACTTGTAGCACCTGGTTACATTGACATATTCTTGAACTCGATACGAGCTCCAGAACATGTAAAGTTTGCCTCTGGAGACCAGCTCCGCAAATTCTGGACGTGGAAGTTCCACTATCCAGTTTCTATTTTTGTCTTTCGACAAATAACTGTGACGGAAGTGGACGGCTTTCGCTAATTTCTGTAATTCAGCCTCTGATTTGCCAGGAAAGTTCTTCGCGAGAAGATCTTCCTTCAGCTCGTCGGGCTTATAATCCCTATCGGCGTGATAAATAATGACGCTAAATGCCCCGTGAGGGGATTTGCCACTTACTCTTTCGCCCTCTGTGTCGCATAGAGGAACAGGTGCACCGCGTGGAGGTGAGTTAAGTGGACTTTGACCGTAGCTAGCTCGCCAACTTCGCCGAAGTTCTACCTTATTGTAAGCTAAAACCTACTAGGATGAACATCAGTTTCATCGTGGTTTCCTAAAAGGATGCCGGTCCAGCCTCATACACCCAGTAGATAGGGATAGAACGTCGTAGTGATTTAACCTGCGGCACCTGGTCAGAGACCTCATCCACACGGCCCCCATAGGCGCGGGGTTGAGATACGCTCAACCAGCGCGCAAGCCGCGTGACACCGCGCGATTGCTACCATGTCATCCGAAAGAGCAAGGCTGACGGAACCCCTGGTGAGGGCGGGCCTTTCTAACACCCTTCCAGCTTGGCAGGCTGGCGCCCGAGCTGGGGTGACGCAGCTCACCCGCCGAGGCGTTCAAGCACCTCTAGCCCTGCGATATGGGCTTATAACATCTGCCACCACGAGGCCAACACCAGTTGGCTGACTGTGGGGGACACCGACCCTCGGGGTAACAAGTCAGCCTCCCGTGGTACCGGTGTTTAAAGTCATACCGGTCATACTCCAGGCTGAGTTTCCGAAGAAACCCGCTACTCAATAGGAGCCTGCCCTCCATGGCCTGAGTATGTCAACGCTTCAGGCACCTCGGGTTCGTCAAGCCCGCACTGGGGCCGACCACAGGTCAATCGCAGCCCCTGATGGGAGTTGATAGGGACAAATATTGTACAATTTGAGCTAATTGAGCCTAGTGCTCGCTCATTCATGCCTCAGGCTTTGTGGCCTACTGCATTTAGTGTTGGTGTTGCGATTGTCCACTGCGAGGGGTCACGTCCGTAGATGTTCTAGACGGCGGGCCTGGAAAAACCCTCTCTTCACCATTTAAGGATCATTAGGGAGGTAGACCGTCCCAAGAGGGAGGTGATCCACTTAGCCGTTTGGCCGGGAAACTCACAATGAGTTTACCGACGAAACGTTGTTCAGCGGGGGCCACGAGGAGGCGGGATCACTAGCTTTCGCTCGGTCTCATGCAGGCAAGCGCTTGGTGCAATGTACGAGTGTTCGGTAGGGTAGCGGATCCCTACTCTTCCGCTTTGGTACGCCTTTCGGCTCCTGCGTATATCTCTGCGGCTTCTTACCATATTTGCTCTTTCTCAGTTCCTTTCCTCTCTTGTCTTCATCGCATCTGTCACGTACTTGTAAAATGTGTCGTATATGTCTTCTGATACCAGTTCTCGGAAGTCGAATGGCCATTGTGTGTTGCTGTTCCTGTTTTTCTCTTCCAATTCCTTTCTTATTTCTTGTAGTTGTTCGCATTCGAAAATTACGTGTTGAACTGTATCTGTCTGTCCACAGGTGCATGTATCAGTTTCTGTCAGTCCGAGTCTTTTTAAATTTTGTTTGAAGTTTCCATGTCCTGATATTATTTGTATTGTGTAGTGGCTGTAGTGTAGCCATTTGGGATCGAGTCTGTCTTGAATATTTCTGAAAAACTTGTAAGTTGTTCTGCCCAATTTTTCTGTGTCCCACTCGTATTGCCATTCCTTCACCGTTTCACTCCTAATTTTGCACTTTATTTCTTAGAGTTCCGTCTTTGTTGTGTGTGGCTGTGGCTCGTGTTGCATGGAAAAGTGTTTAAACTTCCTGCCTTTACGTAGGTGATACAAATTGCTCCTTTCCGTTATTATTAAGTCTATTGGTGCAGTTCCGGCTATGACACATAATGCTGCAGTGGAGGTGGTTCTATATGCCTTTGTTACTCTTAGGAGTGCTGATCGCTGCGCTTGCCTTAGTTTTCTTCTGTGGTGGACATTTATTCTGTCTGCCCATCCGGCTGCCGCATAGGTGATGATAGGTATGAAGACTCCTGTATATATTGTTCTCATTGTTTTGGCATTCAATCCCCATGTAGTTCTGGGTACTCTCGCAAGGTTATTAAAAATTTCTTTACTTTTGCTACTTATATAATTTATATGCACAGAAATATTGAAGCGTGTCCCAAAGTGTACTCCCAGATATCTTGCATTAGAGACCATTTTTAGCGACGCATTTCCAATGGGTATTGTGGGTGGTCTCCTTATGTCAAAGAATCCTCTTAGTAATACCATCTGCGATTTTTTACTCGAGAGCTGTAGTTTTTGTTTGTGGCACCATGAGTTTAGAATTTCGGTTACTGTATTTGATTTCCTTTCAAGCTCATTCCTGGAGTTTCCTGTTATTATTATTGTAATGTCATCTGCATATGCTATGATATCTGTTTCAGTGTTTGCAATTTCTTCTATTATGTCATCGAGGATTAGGTTCCACATCTGTGGTCCCAAGACAGACCACTGCGGGCAGCCTTTGTTGACTATTTTGCTGATCTGCGCCGTGTTGCTAGTAATCCTTGCTTCCCTGTAAGATAGGTAATTTGCTAGCAAGTTGTATAGATTTCTGGGACAGTCTCTTTTTTAAGGTTATTAAGTATGCTAGGCTACCAGACTTCGTCAAAAGCACCTGATATATCGAACATAAGTCCAATGGCATATTTCTGTGTTGTTTGTTCTACCGTTTCTCTGAGCTTAACTATTGCGTCTTCTGTTGATTTTCCTGGCTTAAATCCGTATTGACTCCCTGATGCTGATGGATGTTGGTGCGAGAGGTAGGACATTCTTCCCGCAATCAGCTTCTCTAGCACTTTCCCCAGCACCGGAAGTAGAGATATCGGTCTGTATGACTTTATTTCAGTAGCTGGTTTGTCCGCTCCTTTTAGTATGATTTTTATTTCCGCTACTTTCCATTGTTTTGGGAAGGCCCCTTCATCTAGACATTTATTATACAGTTCTTGAAACTGGTTTTTCAGTATTGGCCATGCCATCTTGACCATTTCCGCCTCTATAAGATCGTGTCCGGGTGCCTTTCTGTTACTTAAATTTCCTATTGCTTTTTGTATTTCTATGGATTCAAAGGGTGGTGTGGCCGTTTTGTGCGGTGGGTTCTTGGTATCTATTCTTACTTCTTGTTGCCATTTAGATTCATTTTCTGTCATATCGTCCGGTATCATTTCTTGTAGCATTGCTTGTATCGTTTCTTCCCAGTTTGTTGTTTGATTTTGGTTGTACCTGATTGTTTCGAGAATGTTCTCTATTTTTAACTTGTTGGTTTGCAATTTGTATACTATGCTTCATGGATCCTCGTTGCCTATGTCTGTTGTGAATTTTTTCCAGCTCTCTTGTTTTGAAGTTCGTATGTTTTTGATGTAGTGGTTACGGAGGCGGCTGTATTCCTTTTTGCGTTCTGCTCTTATGGTTTCGTTAACTGTCTTTATGTATTTGTGTCTTGCTCTGCGAACGTCCAGTCGAAGTTTCGTCAGGTTATCATTCCACCATGTTGCTGATTTCGAGTATCGTGTCTTTTTTGGTACTGAAGAACTTGCTGCTTGAGTGATTTCCGATTCTATTTTTGTTGCTAGATCTGTTGCAGTCTGTGTGGTTTCTATTACGGTATGGGTGGATGTTATTTTTCCAAGTTCTTCTGTGTATTTGTCCCAGTCTGCTTTCTTTATGTTGTATCTATTGCTTTTTATCGTGGTGATTTCGTTTGAGGCAGTGACGAGGTCCATGGTTATGAGGTTGTGATCACTGATTGTCGTGTTGTCGTGAACTTTCCAATTTTTGAGGGCCGAGTAAATATTGCTGCTGGCTGCTGTGATGTCTATGTTTTCTTGTCCGCGTATGTTATCAAATGTAAATGGCTGTGAGGATACGTTTACTATATGAAGTCGGTGCTGTAGAAGAAACTCCTCGAGAGCATCCCCTCTAGAATTTGGATGTTTACTAAACCATGCGGCTGCTTTTGCATTTGCATCCATGCGGAGTATAATTTTTTCTTGCAGGCTGTTCATTATTTTATCTAGGTGCTGGAGGTAGGGTTCTATGGGGTCACAGTACTGGAAATACACATTGATAACGTAGAATTTTATATTTGTTGATCTGACTTCTATGCATGTTGTGTGGGTGTTTCTGAACTGTTCAATTTTTAATACGTCAAAATCCTTGTTGAAAATGGTGATTGCAGTTTTAATTCTTTCGTTGGTTGCAATTTTTGATATTATTTTTGTGTCTGTTATTATCTTTGTGTTTATTCCGAGCCCTGTGACTCTGTTTTTGTATATGTACGGCTCTTGGATAGCCAGGATGTCTATTTGTTGTTCGTACGTTATCTGCCTGAGTTCGTTCGCTACGGTTTTGGAATTTTGTGCATTGATCTGTGCTAACCTTATTATTTGCGGAGATTCTGTGTTTTCACGTCTATTCCCCATAATCAGTCTTAGAGATTAAATTAGCTAACACGAACTTGTAAGCCGGGCACTCCGGTGACCGCGATGAGTGATTGCAGGGCTTAAGCGCGCGCTTGCAATTAGTGCACTGTGGGTTTTCCAGTTTCTTAGGACATTCCTTGAACGCGTGTCCTTCGCTACCACAGTGACCGCAGACCTCCTTGG
>JAOPTO010000175.1:0-21841 GCA_033822845.1 Tetrapedia diversipes | reverse complement strand
TTGAATGCTAGATTTAAGTAAGGCATATTGCTTAATCGCTGCCAACTGTATTCTTACGTTCATGCTTTTGTTTTTGCCCGTCCGTCGGCACCTTCCTTTGTTTTTGGTTCTTTTTTGTTATGCTGTATCTGTTTGGTTGCACCGATTAAAAACACGAGGCAAAAAAACCTGTGTCGTTCTTACCCGTCGAAATCCTGGGCTATAAACGTGATCCGACCTTAAATTTTATCACAGGTTATGGGTCCAGATTCGTAGTTTATGAGAGTTCAGGTATTTTGAGTGGCGATTGGTTTGTAATTCATTAGACTTCGTGTTTTTGTGTGATACTCGTGCAAGAGGATCAAGATGTCTGAAGCCGTTCCCGGACCAGCTAACTTCGGAATCGCCAAGTTAAAAGGGCGAGAAGACTACAAAAACTGGTCATTCTTCATGACCAACTATCTTCGACGTACGGGCGTCTGGAAGGCTGTTCAAGGAACTGATAATGATGAAGGGAAAGAAAGGCGTGAAGAGCGTGCTCTCGCTGATCTCAACCTCATGGTCGATCCTCGGAACTTTCAGTATGTTCAAGATGCGAAGACGAGTAAAGAGGTGTGGGACTTGTTAAAGGTTAAGTTTGAAACAAAAGGACATTGGCAGTACATCCACCTGATACGTTCTATGTGCCGAGTGAACTTTGTTGACTTTCCCAATATGGAAGCTTATATAGCGCACATAACCTCTTTGGGTCAAGAGTTAAAATCTCTGGGAGAAGAAGTTAAAGACAAGTATCTGATAACCATGATATTCCAAGGCTTGCCAAATGAGTTTGATAGTATTGTCATGACACTCTGTGCTGGTGAAGCGGAAATGTCGCTTGATACTGTGATTGGCAAACTTCTTGACGATAGTCAGAGAAGAGATCTAGCAGAAGAAAATGAACGTACTGTTCTGTTCACAAAAAGGAATCAACCGGCAAAGAAAAATAACAATAACAAGTCCAACAAGAAGTTGGATGCAGATTCATCAAGGATCCGTTGCTGGCGTTGTCATGAACTTGGACATGGAATTAGGCAGTGCCCAAAACCCAAGTATTTCAAGCCTGATGCTGACCAGAATGGCAACAAGAAGACGGAAGATGACAAGAACAAGAAAGGAGGGTCAAAAAAGACCTTTCTTTGTGCTTTGTCTACTCGTAGTACTAGAGATGTTATTGTAGTTGATTCTGGGTGCGAAGGTCACATGTCACCAGAAAAGAAACTACTTAAAAGTTTCAAATCTGTTGAACATGATCAGGATGTTGTTGTTGGCGATAATGGTAGACTTGTTGTTGCTGGTATAGGTGACATGAGATTATCAACGACTGGTAAAATTAGAAACATGTCTGATGTGTTGTATGTTCCTGGTTTGAGTGCAACTTTATTATCTGTGAGTCAGTGTACTGACCGTGGTATAAGTGTTTTGTTTATCAAGAATGTTTGTAAATTTTTTGATGATGGTAATTCTGAAACAACTGGTACAGTGCTGGGTACTGGAACTCGAGTCAATGGATTGTACCATTTGGATTGTCGACCAGCTGCAAAACAAACTCTCGTTTCAAATATTGAAGATTATGATCTCTAGCATCAAAGGTTGGGGCATGTTGGTTTTACAAAACTAAAAAAATTGAAGGACAATGTTACTGGTATAAACTTTCAGAATGTCAACGAAGAAATGTGTGTACCCTGTGCCTTAGGTAAACATGCCAGACAGAGTTTTCCACGTTCGATTTCTCCTAAAGCTTCAGAAATTCTGGATCTAGTTCATGCTGATTTGTGTGGTCCTTCGCCAGAGACTTATGCTGGTGCTAAATATGTGCTTACTATTGTGGACGATTTTTCTAGGTATGTGAGAGTGTACTTCATTGCCAAGAAGGGTTATAGAAAGGAGAAAATCAAAGAATTTGTATTAGAGCAAGCAACGCAAAAGGACAAAGTGTTGAGAGTGTTCAGATCTGATAATGGAGGAGAATTTGTCAACAAGGAACTTACTTCCTTTTTCAAAAGTAAAGGTATTATTCAACAACGTAGTGTTCGCTATACTCCTGAACAGAACGGCGTGGCTGAGAGGCAGAACCGTACTACTTTTGAAGCTGCTAGGAGTATGATGTTCCATGCTAAGTGTCCAAAACAATTGTGGGGTGAAGCTGTGAATACTGCAATTTGTGTTCAAAACAAAGTTCCTCATGCTGGTGTAAATTATTGCATCCCCGAAGTTTTGTTTACTGGTAACAAAATTGAGGATATTAAGTACTGTGATTTGAAAGTTTTTGGATGTGATGCTTATGTGCATGTACCAAACCAAATCCGTGGTGGCAAACTGGATCCACGTTCCAAGTGTAAAATATTTGTAGGTTATGATAGTGAAACCAAAGGTTATAGACTGTTTGATCCAGAGAAACCGAAAGACATTTGTATAGAACATAGTGTTAAGTTTAATGAAAAACAATTCACTGCCCTTGCTAAATTGTCTAAGACTAGTCCTAACTTTAGTGAAATTGTGTATTGTCCTATATTTAATTTTTTTAAGGAACATGAGAATGTTGAACTTGTTCAAATTAAAGAGGATGATGATTTTCATGATGCCGATAATGGATTTGAAGGGGAAGATGGTGATCAAGTTAATGCCGATCCCAGCAATGATAATGATGAAAGACGCTACCCTTTGAGAGATAGGAAAAGAAAAGAATTTCCTGATTTTGAATTGTACTCTGCCTATTTGTATGATTGTGCTATATTTGTAGATAGTGTTGAACCACCTAGTGTAAGTGAAGCCTTAGCTAGTACAGACTCTCATAAATGGCGCAAAGCCATGGATGAAGAATTTCAATCATTTGATGATAATAATGTGTGGAATTTAGTTGATAAACCTGAGAATAAAAACATTGTCAAATGTAAGTGAGTGTTCAAGTTAAAAAGGGACTGTAATGGAGAAGTTGTGAAATTTAAAGCTAGACTCGTTGCAATTGGATGTTTTCAGAAATATGGAATTGATTTTACTGACACTTATTCACCTGTTGTAAGATATAGTACTTTAAGACTGTTTTTCTCTTTGTCTGTGAAACTTGATCTGCAAATCCATCACTTAGACATTTCTACTGCGTTTTTAAATGGTGACTTGAATGAAGAGATTTATATGACACAGCCCGAGGGTTTTCCTGTTGTGGAAGGAAAGGTTTATAAACTAAACAAAGCTGTATATAGTTTGAAGCAAGCCAGTAAATGTTGGTATGAAAAGGTTCATAGAATACTTGTAAAAAATGGTTTCTTTCAATCTCGGTATGAGCCTTGTGTGTATATCTGTAAGAATGCTGACAAAATTACAATAGTGGCATTGTACGTTGATGATTTTTTCATTTTTTTTTTAATGACGAGGGTACTGTAAAAACTCTAAAAACTCTTTTGTCAAAAAAATTTGCAACTAAAGATTTAGGACAGGTGTCTGAATGTTTATGTATGAGAGTAACAAAGTCTGAAAATGGTTTGAAGTTGGATCAAACTGCTTATTGCCAGAAACTTTTGTTAAGATTTGGCATGTTAGATTGTGTGAGTGTGAAGACTCCCATGGAGTGTGGTCTGTCGTTAACCAGTAGGAAAGACTGTCCCAGAGATATTCCCTATCAGCAGGCAATTGGTAGTTTATTATATTTGTCACTTTGTATTAGGCCCGATATTGCATATAGTGTGAATTACCTCAGTCGGTTTAACAATTGTCACAGCTCTGAGCATTGGAATGCTGTGTTGAGAATTTTTAGATACCTGAAAGGAACAATGACCAAGGGACTTGAGTATAGCAAGTGTATTGATAAATTCAATGACATTGTAGGATTTTGTGATGCTGCTTTTGCAAATGACTTGGAAGAAAGGAGATCTGTTTCAGGATATGTTTTTAATTTTGGTCATGGTGCTGTCAGCTGGGAAAGTAGAAAACAAGAAATTACTGCTTTGTCCAGTACTGAAGCCGAGTACATTAGCATAAGTCATGCTGCCAAAGAAGGTGTTTTTCTCAGAGGTTTTATGTTTGAACTGTGCCAGAGACAAGGAGGAATTCTGATATATAATGATAATATAAGTGCCTTAAAATTAACAGAAAATCATGTTTATCATACTAGGACTAAACATATTGATGTAAGGTATCACTTTATAAGAAATTTATGTAAGGAAGGAAAGATTCTTTTGTCTCATATGTCCACTGATGAGATGCCCGCTGATGTGTTAACTAAGAATCTGACAACAAAAAAACATTTGAAGTTTGTTAAAGTCTTGGGTGTATGTTAAGTTGTCAGGATTAGGGGAATGTGTTGGATGCTAGATTTAAGTAAGGCATATTGCTTAATCGCTGCCAACTGTATTCTTACGTTCATGCTTTTGTTTTTGCCCGCCCGTCGGCACCTTCCTTTGTTTTTGGTTCTTTTTTGTTATGCTGTATCTGTTTGGTTGCACCGATTAAAAACACGAGGCAAAAAAACTTGTGTCGTTCTTACCCGTCGAAATCCTGGGCTATAAACGTGATCCGACCTTAAATTTTATTACAGTTTCGACCAGTCTTCTTTTGGTAACCTTATGATTGAAAAAATCTTCACTGCATTACAATCTAGAAATCCCAGCCCATTTATAAATATTAACAGATATTTATTATAAGTGCAAAATAAAATATTACACAATAACATTATTAAATTAAGTTTAAGATCAACAGTCATTAAATGTAGTTGATTATTTTAACATTTCAAAACAAGTAATAAAAACATTTTATTCATGCCTCTTATTGTTTATCTGTTTAATATATCTATCATTATATGTAAGTCTCATTAATTGCTTACCCTTATTAATTCAAAACCCCAATATAATGTGAGGAATGCCATTCACTAATTATTTAAAATGTAGAACTCTTCTCTATTACGGTATGTATAACAATCCAAAGATGTTACTTTTGTCCTTAGACCATCAATTCCAAACAAAGATGTCTATGTCATCATTAGCCATCTAAACATAAATCATATACAATTTTATTTAAGGAATATTTATAATTATATATGCAAAATTTAAATATATAAGAGTTAGAAATGTATATTATACAAATATGTACATCAAATATAAGGTTCCACAAACATTATGTCCAATTCGTTTAAGAATATACTGCGACACCTATAACATGAAAAATTCTTATTTAATTATTATTTCAATAGCTATGTTTATAAAAATATGACACAAAATCTTATTAAAACTAACCTACCGTTCGTACCTGCGTGCCGAGTAACACACCGGTGGCGCCCGAGTGCTGCCGAGCGCGTACGAGTCGATCCCCACCCTCTGATGCCAGATTGGGGACCGGAGTTCTTGAGAACACCCCCCACCACTACGCA
Source organism: Tetrapedia diversipes (assembly GCA_033822845.1). Taxonomy (NCBI): domain Eukaryota; kingdom Metazoa; phylum Arthropoda; class Insecta; order Hymenoptera; family Apidae; genus Tetrapedia; species Tetrapedia diversipes. The sequence continues at coordinate 16,461 of JAOPTO010000175.1, read as the reverse complement.
CACTACCGCAGGAGACGCGTGTACATGAGCTCAGCGTTTCGGACGACTTCGGGAAATCGAGAGAGAAAACAAATGAAAGTCTTTCTTTCTCGCTCTTGAAGCGTTGAAATTCATCCTATGTTGGAAAGCAAGCATGCGGCACGAGCAGCGCGGGATCTTGACTGCCTATTTTCATTTTTCGACATACAAGGATGTCTTTGTTAGAGTTAGTTTAAAAATAAGAGAGGTCTTTGTCAGTTCAAGGTTCTGGGGTAAGTCCGTGTGGTTCATCACAGTCCTCTTTCCCGAAGGCTGCATAGCCTTCCCCACTCCGTGGCCAGATCCTACAGGACAAAGGTCCTTTCTTTTTGGCGATGCAACGTCGGGCTGCTCGCAATGTTTAGACTTTCCCATGACTAACATAAACAATACATCCCTTGGCGCCCGATGGCTGCACGCCTTCGAGGCGCCAGCCGTCAAGTGGCGCTTTGGGGTTGCATTCATACTTTGTTACATGTTCTCTCGCCAGGTACACCAGATACCCAGTCATAAATCGGTCACTCGCCTAAATTGCGGTCTAGGCCCTTTTTCAGCGACCACCCAAAATGCGGTGTCGCTAACATCTTGTAATGAAAAAAAATTTCGAAAAAATTTTTGTCGCGGAAGAACACGTTTTAAGACCCCCTGATCACGTTTTGATTATTTAAAAATGAACTTTTTTTTAGTTTCACGCATTTGTTAATACGATTATGCCTAAACGGTTGAATGGATTTCAATGAAATTTTATATTCCAATTTTATATTTTCCTCTCAAGACCTGATTAAATATTGAATAAAATTTGTTCAAAGATAATGATGGTTACAGGGCTACCTTTCATTTCCACAATTTAAAAATTTGCTTTATATTTAAGCATAAAATGTATTTAACTACATGTAGATTATTAAACGACAAATACTCTGATACTCTAGTTTAATTTGTTACGGACGTGGGAACAAGTTTAGGTTTTTAAAAACTGATTTTAATATTCGCTATAAAGATTATACATTGAGAGTTAACTTTTAATAAAAAAATGAATTAATAAGAATAATTAATAACTTGGCAAAACTAATAATCAAGAATATGAACAATAATAAAATAGTAATAATGATAATGAATTGCTGGTGGTCCGCCTCCTTTTTATATGTCGTCCGAGGCTGCTAGAGTGGGGCTTGTTTTCGGGACTTATGTGTAACTCCTTTGTTCTTCGTGTTTACTTGTTTAGTCTTGAAGTTTGTCCTTGGTGTGGAGACCGTCGTAAGATTCCTCCCGGGGTGAAAAAGATTGCGTCCTCGCAATCAATGGTTTCTTCGTACCTGTCTTCCACTTTCTTCGATCGCAATTTCTAATTGTTGTAGAGCTTCTAATATACTTTGTATTTGAGTTGCTAATGCTCGCGGTGGTAGGGTTTGTAATAATTTGAAGTTTTCATCGTTGTCTACTTTTTCTGAATAGCATACTTGTATTGTTTGTGGGATGTCAAAATTTCTATTTCTGAGAAGCATAAAATATTTGTTGAATAAACTTTGACATTGTGAACACTCACTTATTTGTTGGTATGTGAAGAGGTTTCGTCCGCATCTTTCACAGGGTTCTTGATACAACAGGTTTTCGCGTGCTAGTCGGTGACAATTGGTCCCGTATGCTTGATATTGCCATGCGTTTCTTCTTCCTCTGATCTGGTCGTCTTGAAGAGGTGGGCAAGTCTTGCAGTATGTGGTTTCTTCATCTCCTATTGTTCTGTACAGTAATCCATTTTCTATTCCTTTGATGCAGTAGAAGCTGTTGATAAGCGTAGCGTATTGTTCCAGATAATCTAGTTCTTCTCGGATGGCATCAAAATTGAGATTCGGATATCCCATTTTCCTATAACAGAGTGAATGATTATTTTCGTATTCCTGTTAGTTTGTGAAATCGTTTGGTTAGGCTTGCTGCAGGATATTCGTCGTTTTCTTCTTCTGAGAATGTCAATCTTGATAGTCCTATTTGTTCCGTGTTTCGTTGTTCCTCGTTCATTACGTTTTGGCTTCTTATTGCTTCTGTTGGCGTTCTATCTATCGTTTGGGCGTATCTTCCAAAAGAGCAGTGGTCATATATTATGGTGCATGGTTTAAATAGTCCTTTTATTATATTCCAAGTTGGTTTTAAGCAGTTGAGTTTATTTAGTGTGTATAGCGTAGCTAATCCTACGCTAATATATCCCAGTATCATTGCGTAATACTTTACATTGTCTATGAAGGTCGCTGTTCGTTTCTTCAGTGATAGATTTTCTATCTGTTGGTTGATTTCTTCAATTGTTGTTCCTAATGTCTGTAGATCTTTCGCTGTTATTTGCGCTTGTTTTAAGTATGTAATGTTTAATTTTTGAGGCTCGATGTTTCCTTCTGTCAGGAGGTCTTTCCAATGATCGTTCATGTATGTTTCTATTGGAATGTTGTATGTTGTGTTTCCTCTTTGCTGTCCTGCTTTTAGAATAGCTGTTTCTGTGGTTCCTATACATCCTGGAGATAGATGTAAAATTCCTTTTCCTTTTAGTTGTAGTATAGACGGTTCTTTTTCTTCGCATAGAATATGTAGTGGTTCTTCTTCTGGCGTTATCGTAATCCAGTCTTGATTTGTATTTAGTTGTATGAAAAGTGTTTTCTGTATCTTGATATATCTTGGTTCGCATTGTGCTTTCTTTTTTATTATCAATTCAATGATGCATGAGTCTGAAGTCGTTGTCAGATAGTCTGGCGCTTTTCGCATAGTAATGTATTGTGTTCCTATGGTTTTTAATCGATGTCTTTCTTCTTCTGTAATTGGTATAAAGTTGGTTCGTTGTTCGTTGAGAAGTATATATTCGAATTCGATGTTAGAAATAGAGTATCCTTTAATGTAAGAGTATGTCGGTAATGCAATAGGCTTATAGAGATTATAAACGTTTTCTTCTAGAATTGGGATTTGTATTCTGTAAATCAATTTTCCTTTTGTTAATGCTATCGTTATTTGGCTGATATCGAGGATAGTCGTGTAATAATCTTCCGTTAATGGTGTTGGGAATCTTATGTTTTGACTGGTGTTTTTCAATGCTTCAAATAAGTATTTTGGTGGTAATATCGTGGGATGTATGATTCCATGTTTTCCGTCTGCGATGGCATCTTGGAGTTTTTGTAATGTTGACGAAGTATCGTGGTATAGATTTGTATAATCGACTAGTGTCTCGTCAATTTGTATGTTGATTATTTCTTCTCTAGTTGCATTTTGTAAGATTGCAAAGTTTGTGTTTATTTGCTCTGCTTGTTTTCTAATATTGTTGTACATATCGATGTTGTCTTGAAGTTTATGCATTAGGAAGGTAGTTTGGTTGCGTATTAGGTGTGCTATTTTTAGATTGTCTTCCTTTAGTTTGTCTAATTCATTGTTGTAGTAATCTGCGTCTGACGCTGCCATATTTCCAAATAGTATTTTAATTCCTTCGCCAATGAAGTTAAGTAATCCTCTCTCTTTTCGTTGTCCTATATATTGTTTAAGATTGATGTATTCTTCATTCAGCTTTTTATTCCTTTTCTGTTGAGTCGTTAGCCTATTCTTACTAAAGCAAGGTCCGTTCTGATTGCATCTTCGAATTAGTTTATGAGTGTAATATGTTAATAGTTCGATTTCCGATTCGATATGAGCGTAGTCTATTCCTATCGCAACATTCCATGTTTCATGGTATAACTGTGTTTTGCCGTTAAATTCTAAGTAGACGGATTGCTTGTCGGTTATTGGTTCTAAGTAATTTTTCTTATTTTCTTGATGATGGGCCGGCTTCGTCTCGCCGTTGATTATTATCAAGAGTATTCCTAAAATCTTCAATTGGTATTCCATCTTGCGTTGGTTTTTCTGTAACAAAGAAAGGTTTCACGTCGGATATGTGGTACGTTACTCTTCTGTTGTTCTTCATAACTGCAATAGCTTGATTATTGATGTTCGAGATCACTTCATATGGTCCTTCCCAAGGGGCTTGTAGTTTTGAATCTTGCGGTTGTCTTCTTCGTACTAATACTTGTTGGCCTATTCTGTATGTTCTATCGATTCTTTCTTGAGGTTGCCTTTCCTGTGTCTTTTGCTGTCTCTTGCTGATCTTTTCCCTAATATTTTCCTGTAGTCTTCTTCGTTTGTTTGTTAGTGCTTGATATGCGCATTTTTCTGTTAGTTGCATTTCTTGAGCTTTGATGGGAATATATGGTTTATATCCAAGCATAAATTCTGCGGGCGTTATCCCTATGGTTTCGTTTATCGTCGTGTTATATGTCATCGTTGCGTCTGGTAGTAATTTTATCCAGTCTTCTTTTTCATCTAGATAACTTCGAAGATAGTTTAATATTTCTCTATGTGATCTTTCATTTTTTCCATTGGATTGCGGGTGATAAACTGCTGTGTTTGTCAGTTTTATTTTGAGTTTTTCTTTTAGTATCTCTTCAAATTCTCCTCGGTATTCTAGTCCATTGTCCGTAAGGATTTCCTTTGGTATTCCAAATATTTGACAGTAGTTCGTCCAGAATGTCTCGAAGGTTTCCTTTGGTGTCTTCGTTTTCATTGGGGCTAATTGTATGTATCTTGTTAAATAGTCTTGTATCACTAGTATATATCTGAATCCTTTACATATTGGTAATGGTCCCATAGTATCGAGTGAGACTTTATCGTTTGGTTGTTGCGGTATATCTGGTCTTCCTGGTCCTGGTCGATTAGCGATGTACTTCAATCTTTCCCTTTGACATATTTCACATCTTTTTATATATTCTTTCACATCTTCAGTAATTCCATTCCAGTTATACAACGTTCTCAGACGCTGTAGTGTTTTTTCTGGTCCTTGGTGTCCTCCCAAGGTTGCTTCGTGTACCATTTTAATAATTTCTTCTTTTTCTTCCTTGGTTTTGGGATCTTGAACTAGATTACACTTTATAATAAGTCGCTTCTCCGGCGTCTTATTTTTATGGATGAATTCAATCATTTGCAGAATCGTTTCTCGTAGATGGGGATCTACGATCCTTACTTCGATTTCGCTTGCTTCTGGTATTTTGGTTCTCAGCCCTACATACCAGATGATTTCTTCATCCTCCGGATCGATGTACAATCCTTTTTCTTGGCTGTTTGAAGTTATGACGAGGCCTCTCCGGGTTACTCGTCCTTCTTCATAGCTCAATGTTTCTTCTTTTTCGAAGTTGTTTTCGTTTTCCTTGAATTCTTCGTATGTTGGTGAGGCTTCTTCTAGTAGGTCACTCAGGGCCTCTTCGATTGCCTCCTCCATTTCTTGATCCCTTACATCTTCTTCAATAGCGTTGATTTCTTCACTTTCCATCCTTGAAAGTGCGTCTGCGTTTGTATTAGCTCTTCCTTTCTTGTAAACGATTTCGTAATCATATTCTTCGAGCTTGAGTCTCCATCGTATGAGACGTGATGTTGGATCTTTCACATTCATTATCCATATTAACGGTTTGTGATCAGTAACAATCTTGAATTTCCTTCCGTAAAGGTATTGATGGAAATGCTTCGTTCCCCAGACAATTGCTAAAAGTTCCTTCTCTGTTGTAGAATAATTTCTTTCGGCGGAATTCAGAGTTCTTGACGCGTAAGCTATTGGTCGGTCTCTCCCGATAGTTCCTTGTGAGAGTACGGCTCCGATTGCGCTGTTACTGGCGTCTGTTGTTAATATAAAGGGTTCCTCCCAGTTGGGGTAAATTAAAACCGGTTCATTGCAGAGAGCGTTTCGCAATATGTCGAAAGAGTTTTGTTCTTCGTTTTCCCAGTTCCATGGCGTTTTACTTTTTAATAATCGTGTCAGAGGGAATGCTTTTTTCGCAAAGTCTTTTATGAATTTCCTATAGTATCCAACTAAACCGAGAAATTTCTTTATATCCTTTGGGTTTTTTGGAATAGGGTAGTTTTTAATTTTTTCTATCCTTTCGAGGTTTGGCTTTATTCCATCGGCGGAGATTCTGTGTCCTAAATATGCTAATTCTGGTTTTAGGTACTCGCATTTATCTGGTTGTAGTTTTAATCCTACGTTTTGTAGTCTGTTGAACAGTGTACGCAAATTTCGATTGTGTTCTTCTAATGTATGACCGAATACAATAATATCATCCATGTAAATGAAACAGGTATTACCTACTAGTCCGCGTAGTCCGTTATTCATCATTCTTTGGAAGGTTGCTGGAGCGTTCTTTAAACCGAATGGCATTCTGTTATATTCGTAATGACCGTCGTTCGTTGAAAAAGCGGTTTTATTTTTGTCTTCTTCCTTCATACCAATCTGATGAAAGCCTGATGCTAAATCGAAAGCAGAGAAGTATCGCGCGTTTCCTAATTTATCGAGGATATCATCTATATTTGGTAATGGGTAGGAATCTTGTTTTGTTTTTTCGTTCAATTTTCTGTAATCTATTACCATTCGCCACTTTCGTTCGCCTGATGCATCTAATTTCTTAGGTACAACCCATAATGGAGAGTTAAATGGAGAATCACTTTCTCTAATTATTCCCTGTTCTAACATTTTCCGTACTTGCGTTTTAATTTCTTGCTGATGAATTGGAGGGTATCGGTATTGTTTCGTGTGGATTGGCGTATCGTCAGTTAATTTGATTGAGTGTTCGGTCAGTTTTGTCAGTGGTATCGGATCGCCTGGCAATACAAATATGGAGTGATATTCTAAAATAATGTTCCAAATTTCCTCTTGTCCTTCCATTATATGATCTAGCCTAGTGTTGTCGCGTAACAATTTCCTTCGTTCTTTCGAGATTCTTTGTGCCTTTTGCGGAAAGTCATTTGGTTCTATTGGTTCTGCGGTAAAAGCTAATTGTGGTAAATCGCGAGATTTAGACGTTGTGTTTATCGCGGGTACGTATGTTTTTCCATTTCGAACTGTCACGAGAATGTCGCAGTCTTGACAACGGATTTTCGCTTCGCCGTTTTGTAAATTGGTTACCGGAAAAGATTTTAACACTGTGGTTTTTGGTGGTACCGTTTCCTTATTGTTTGATTTGGGTTTAGTGAATTTTCTTCCTTCTAAACATAGTTCTTCTTCTCCAATATTCCATGTACAGTGGAGGGTTCGCAACGAATCTATTCCTATCAAACCGGTATAGGGTAGAATTTTGTCATCCACGAGATGAAAGGTTAGTGGTTTATTGTATAATTCCGTTTTAAATTCCCCTAATGTAATTAGGCTTTTTGAATTTAGAGTTTGAACGCGTTTGATAAATTCCTTATTGACTTTTGCATTATTTTTCACTGCCGATTTCCGAATTAATGATATTCCTGCACCGGGGTCTACTAGAAATTTTCCTTTTTCTGTATCCTTTAATTGTGTTATTATTGTAATTAGTTTTCCTCCGTCGCAAGTGAAGATTCCTGGTCTAATTCTGGTTCCGTTGTTATTTCCGATTTTAATATCGCATGGGCTGGTGGAGTTGACGCGAATCTTCGATCCTGTCGAAAATTTTGAGATTTCGACGAGTTTGGAGAAAAATTTTGTGGTTTCGCTTGCGGATTATTGAACGATTGTCGCGTGTTTGTCGATTGCTGTTGGGTTTCGTGATACCTTTTCGTTCTGCATTCTCGTTCCAAATGTCCTATTCTTCTACAATAGTTGCATTGCTTAGGTCGATTGTTACGAATGTTTTGCGTGTTTGGAGATCGCGTTTGGAATATTGTTTGTTGTTGTTGCGTTATTTCTGACATACGCGCTGCATTTATCGCCTCATGAATTGTTTTTGGGTTAGTTGTTTTTACATCTAAACGTGTTTCTTTTTCTAAGCCGTTAATGAAATCTATGACTCCTTTTCTTTTTTCTTCTGCTAATAACAGTTCTCGATGCGCTAAGGGTAATTGCCTACTCAGGGCCGCGTTTAATGCTGTGTCGTGAATCTTTGTGAATCGTGAAATATACGAGTTTACTGGTTCTTTCAATCCTTGCCTACATTGGATTCTTTGTAGTTGTAGGAGAGTTGTATCTAGCGGAATACCGAAGTTTTGTCGTAATTGTTCCTTCAAGTCAGTGAAGTTGGCTATCATTTCTGCTCTGATCACGGTTCGTGCTTTTCCTACTATTTTTTGTCCTAAAATATTCCCTAGCAGTAATGGGATTTGATACGGAGCTGTATTATGTTTTGCGGTTTCGCATTGGCAGATGAACGTTTCGACCGGTAATGTTTTGCCGTCGAATTCAGATATTGTTCCCATAACGTCGCGTAACGAAAAATATGAATGAGTCGTCTCAGGACCCGATTGTTCGTCTTCATCTTCGGAAAGCATTGACGGTGTTTGTCCCGTACGTTTTCGCGGTAATGGCTCATTTCTAGCTTCTAACTTTTCGAGTCTGCTCAGGACTTCGCTTAATAGTTTAGTAATATTATCTTCTGAAGCCATCTTACCTTTATTTGTAGAGCGGGATCTTTATTCTGCTTGGCTTTCCTTCTTCAGCGTTGTCTTTTGACTAATCGTCCTTCGGTCGTCTTGATCTGAAGAGTAGGATGTGTAGATGCTTCTTCTTTCTTCGATTTCTTGATGTCTTGTTTTCCCTCGGCGTGTTCCGATGGGTTATCTTCTTCTTCTAGGTTCGGGAATACGCAGGCCGTCTCAGCAGCTTCGTTAACTCAGTAGCGAAATTCAGCGTATCCCACCGCGCTGCCACCAATTATGTTACGGACGTGGGAACAATTTTAGGTTTTTAAAAACTGATTTTAATATTCGCTATAAAGATTATACATTGATAGTTAACTTTTACAAAATAAATGAATTAATAAGAATAATCAAGAATCAAGAATGAATTAATACTGAATAAGTAATAATGAGTAATGAATTGCTGATGGTCTGCCTCCTTTTTATATGTCGTCCGAGGCTGCTAGAGTGGGGCTTGTTTTCGGGACTTATGTGTAACTCCTTTGTTCTTCGTGTTTACTTGTTTAGTCTTGAAGTTTGTCCTTGGTGTGGAGACCATCGTAAGAAATTAAATTTGTGAAAATAAGTATCCACTCTTGGCCAGCATCGTGCATGCTATAGCAGCCTTCGATAGAATAATATATGTTTGACTCGATTTTATATTTACAAATTAATAACATACAACATGCACGTTACCGCTCGATGGAAACCGTGGGAAGGTGGTGGTTTCTTCCATCAGGAGGGAAATGCAAACAATTTGGCATGCAATTCTATAACGTCGCGATATTCGTGAAAAAATTGAAAGAAAGTATAAGTACATCAACTCGTAATAATACCAATTTCTAGTGTCATAGGTCATTGAAAAAATTCGTTAGGGAATTGAAAATCCGCGTAATTTACGCTCTCCGACCGCTTGTGTTTTGTTTTTGACGATCACGTTGCGCGGCATTTAACGGTTAAATTGTATCAAATTTTATGTCACAGCTGCGAACGATCGATTACTAATCGATGACGAATTTCTCAGCAAATTATGTACATTCGATCCACTTTTGGCTTTATCAAACTGCGAAAGAGATATTTCCTTCAAAAATGTTCTCTTTATTGCGCAGAAATTCGGCGGTTTCGACGAAGACGGTTTGCAAAAAGAATGGGCAATGTTACATTTGGACTTTGCACATGACAAGGAGAATTTAGTACATATTAAGTTCGATGAGTTAACAGGATTAAGATATAAAAATTCGGCCAACACAGGCTTTGCATGAAGGTTGATTATTTTTGACTTAAAGAAAGAAAAATTCAATTTTCGCAAATGAATTATTGTTGGACATATGTATATGCTTAATTTTATTTGCATTTTTTTTAAATAGTCAAAAGGTGGTTACAACTTCCATTTATAGAAGTAACAGCTATAAAAGTTTGACTTAAAGACGTAAATCGCGACTTGTACTGGTATGGCTATATTAAATTCGGGTAACGGAGGTAAACAATATACCTAACATGTGCAAAGCAATTTGAGTTAAAATAATTAGTACTTTGGTTTACAAAGAGTTCCGCAGCTGACAGGAACAAGAAGAAGAAAATTTTCATTTTGTTAAGGTTTTTGAATTAAAGAGGTACGAGTTAGTGAGATTCGACTGTATTCACAAAAAAAAGAATACGTAAAATTAAATTGCATGTTGGATCGAGCTACATTAATAATAGAATTGGTAAATTTGCAGAAAAGGGTACATCCCATTGATTTTGATAATCTTTAAATATGTTATAAAAATCAACAATCTGAACAACTTTCCCCTATACATATTACTGCCACCGGGCCTTGGTTTCCGAAATATTTGCAAAAGGCTTCCCTGCTACTACGTTGAATCCTGGCTATACGCGCATATTCATGACAGCGTGTACGTAGGCCCTTCTTCGCCGCTTAACTACTGTTTAGTTTACATTGTCGTTGCGTTGCAACGCACGCTTTGCCATCAACGTATGCGTATAACCACAATCAACGTAGTAATCGCAAAAGTTTCTTAGAAATATCTCGGAAAGTAAAGCCCAGCGGTGGTAACATGTATAGAGAAAAGTTGCTTAAAATTATGTATTTAAGAACATATTCAAAAATTATCAAAATCAGTGAGATATACCCTTTTCTGTAAATTTATCATAAAATGTATCAATGTAATGTGAACTACATTCAAAATTCAGCTAGTTAGTCTCCAATATGTAAAAGACAAAGAACGATAACAGAAAAGTTTCAGCAGATTTTGAACACACTGAAAGTGGTAATCAATCCTTAAGGTTACCCCTCCCTATTTTTAACCACTTAGCTATCGATGTTAATATCATTTTTAATTTTAGATTGAAACATCATGCAATAATTATTTACATCAATTCAATTTCTGACATTTATGATTTACGTTCTTCTGAACAAAATATTTAAAATCACATAAGGTACTTTGATATAACGTAAAACAGAAAAATTGAGACTTAAGAAATGCTCTTTTTTAGATACTCTGAACGTGATAAGAAGATCTTAAAACATGTTTTTCCGCTACAAAAATTTTGTCAAATTTTTTTTCATTATAAGAGAATATTTTTTGTATGTCGAAAAATGAAAATAGGCAGTCAAGATCCCCCGCGGCTCATGCCGCAGGCTTGCTTTCCAACATAGGTTGAATTTCAGCGCTTGAAGAGCGAGAGAGAAAGACTTTCATTTGTTTTCTCTCTCGATTTCCCGAAGTCGTCCGAAACGCTGAGCTCATGTACGCGCGTCTGCTGCGGTAGTGTGCGTAGTGGTGGGGGGTGTTATCGAGAACTCCGGTCCCCAATCTGGCATCAGAGTCCCCACCACCGTTTGAAATGGATTAACATGACGATGCGACATGCGCCAACAGTAAAACCAATGCTTTGTAACGTTCAGTTTTCAATAATAGCACGTTGTGCATGGTTACATAAAGAAATATAATGAAGTATGTGTAACTGGTATCCCACTTACTTTGATTCTTTGTATTATTTTCTCCGTGATATTATCGATGAGTATATATAGCAAGCGGTAATACGTACAAGAAAAAGTTGTTTAAAATTACGTGTTTATCAATATATTCAAAAATTAATAACATCAATGAGAAGTAACCTCTTCTGCAAATTCAGCGCAAAATGTATCAACGTAATGTGATCTATTACATCTAAAATTTAGGTAGTTAGTTTTCTTCATGTCAAATACAAAGAAGAACAAAAAAAAAACAGAAGAGTTTGAACAGGTTTGTGCATACATTTTTATAAACATAGTTATTGAAATAATATTTAAATAAGAAATATCATGTTTTAGGTATCGCAGTATATTCTTAAACAAATTGGACATAATGTTTGAGGAACCTTATATTTGATGTACATATTTGTATAATATACATTTCTAACTCTTATATATTTAAATTTTGCATATATAATTAAAAATATTCCTTAAGTAAAATTGTATATGGTTTCTGTTTAGATGGCTAATGTTGACATAAATATCTTTGTTCTGAATTGATGGTCTGAGGATTAGAGTGACTTCTTTGGATTGTTAAATATACGGTAATAGAGAAGAGAATACTACGTTTTAAATAATCAGTGATTGGCATTCCTCACATTATATTGTGGTTTTGAATTAATAAGGGTAAGTAGTTAATGAGATTTACATATAATGGTAGATATATTAAACAGATAAACAATAAGAGGCATAAATAATATATTTTTATTAATTATTTTGAAATGTTTAAAATTGTTTAAAAAAGTACATATCGGAAAGAAGTCAGGGCGATATCGCACATGGCGACGCCCTTGGAATCGCGACCTCTAATTCCGTCGTTATTAGAAATAAAAATAATCGGTTAACTAAAAACGGCGGATTTCGGTAAACATCGCCTTGGCCTTGTCTGCCAGCGCGAGGGCATCGTACGCGAGGGCATTGAACGCGAGGGCATTGAACGCGATGGCATCGAACGGCAAGGTCCAAAAAAAAGAAGAAAGAAAAAAATGTTTGTCGAGGATCTAACGCCGTTGTTCGATTAATTTAAATAGAAAAATAACGAAACGAGAAGGGGCGATTAAGCATGAGAGTGAGAGAGAAAGAAACTTCGTCCGTGAGGTATTAAATACCGTGCGCTCACGGACGAAGCGGAGTTTCCGTTGAAAATATTCGAAGTGAATACTGCGTGGAGTCGCCGCGAAAAGAAGTATCGAAATCAAACGGAACGGTCACGGAGTGAAGTTTGTTCGGTCGAAAAGTACGTGTCGTTTGCGATGATCGTGATCTCGCGCATCGATCGAAAAAGCGGAAGAATTTATAATTAAACGCGGTTGGCGTTTAATTATGTGATTCGTGCGTTTCGCGTTCCGCAGCTCCGTGACATCGGTGGACACCCATAAAGTTCTTATGGGCCACTGACACAAGCACCTGAATTCCTCTGGAAAAGAGGAAAGAACAGTCGATGATCTCCGATTTTCGGAGCTCGACCAAGGCGGCAATAATCAACTATTCTGTCCCGTGCATCTCTGCTGTCCTTACCCCTTGTGAAGCATTAGGGGATGCACGCCCACAGAATGGCGTACGTCTTTCTTAAAATCCTGCCCACGAACAGCAGGTGTATTCTAGTGGAGGATACTTCTCCTGCTCCCGTGCATCATGTGAAGATGGAATTCACGCACGGGGGTCTTGAAAAAGTCACAGAATACGCTCGATCTGTGGATCGAAGCAACGGTCGTTCCTTTACAGCTGCAAGGGCTATGATGCAATGGCTACGCCTGTCGCAGTGTAGGCCCGGCAGTGCATGCAGCAATGCTGTAGAAACAATGCACAGAGGCCCCAGCGGCTATGTGATTGCTACACTGGAGGCACTCTGCAGTTTCTGCAGGTCCATGTACCAGGCCTTCATGGGACTACGCATTGCGTGTGTACTTACAACACACACGCAAGGGGAACGAACGGAAGAAGACGTTGTGTGTATTGCGATGGAATCGTCTATTTCATAGGCGAGCCGCACACACACATAAGAGAGTAGATCCTCGGTGTTTACCGCGACGCGGTCAAAACACACAGACCCGTCGGGTCTATATGTGTTGTAGCATCGTGATGCTCAACACTTACTCTCTTAACGGGATTAACTACCGTCGCAAAAAATCGTCGCGACACGGCTGAACGCCGTGCAATAAGCCGACGATACGGGCTTGAAAAATAATAAACATTGATTTTAAAACTAATACAGTCCACAATTGTTCGCAGGTGAGATCCTGACCTACCCGACGAGCCGGACCATTGGGCACCCACCAGGCCAGGCTAAACATCGGGAAAGATTAATTAAAAAATCTCTTTCATTTAATCTTGTATAATCCAAATAAACGGTGTTCCGGGTTGGAACACCAATATAAATACAATTTCAGCGTTGACAATTTATTAGCCTTTATCGATACCACTCTCCCTCTCCCGGCTACTCGAAGATTAGGGAAACTATTAATTAATATAGAAATTTCCTTAATCAAATTACGAACAAAAATAATCAACTACATTTAATGATTGATGATCAGATTGGTGATCTTAAACTTAATTTAATAATGTTATTGTGTAATATTTTATTTTGCACTTATAATAAATATCTGTTAATATTTATAAATGGGCTGGGATTTCTAGATTGTAATGCAGTGAAGATTTTTTTAGTCATAAAGTAACCAAAAGAAGGCTGATCGGAACCATGGTACAAAGCGTTAAGAGTGTTATTTCTACCTTCTATAATATCTATAGTATTTGTTTAATATGTTTTATGCTACCAGTGTTAAAAAGTGATTCCAACTTAGTGATGATGGTTATATATTTAAGGTTTATAACCATGATGCAGATCTGGTTTTGCAAAATACTAAAATTTAAAGCTTTGAGTTTGCTCAAGTAATACGATATGAATATGTATGCCCAGTATTATATAGCAAAAGATAGATCTTTGTCAATTAAAGTGTAGTTGACATTTTATCTTTAATTTGTCTCAATTAAAAAATCATTATTTGTCTTTTCTGTAAAATAGCGTAGAACTTTGAAATGTATAAATTTTTAAGTACCATTCAAGAAATACAAGATGCGTGCAAGTCAGGATCTGAGATAAATGTACCTAATATTGTCTACCAAACAATTCATGATTAATTTATGTATCTATACACATGTATGAAAACACTAATTTGAGTTTCTGAAGTTATTTGTATATGTATTCTTAGTATTTTCCATTATATATATTTTTATAAACTTTTTAATTAGAATTATATTTAAAGAGTGTTAGTATAAAAATATAGTACATTTTAATAGTATTTCATTGTTCTAGATGATTATATTTGTATGTTGGAGAAATTTCTATTCAGTAGCTCTGTAAATTTGGAACAAACTCTGAAATCATAATGTTTTGCAAACATTGTTTTGAAACTAATTGCTATGGTAAGTATACAGTGTATCATCACTTTCTGCATTAGGAGAGTTATTATTTCAGATGTTTTAGTTTGTTCTGAGATTCTAATTCTACAGTGCTGCTTTACATTTTTTTTCGTTTTCGGCACATAACCTTTTTGGGGCAGATTTTTTTTCTGATGGGATATTCGTATGCTTTCTCAGAAATTGCTTTTTTAGGCTGATTATAAAGGGTTACATAAATGCCTTGATGTTTGGAAGATTTTTATTTAGCTGATACGTATTAGATCCACCTGTAGCTAAAAAACAATTTGTCATCTTACATCGTTAGCAAACTGAACATATATTAGATTTAAATTTTCTATGTAAAATTTTTAATAAAATAAGATAGAAGTCTTATGATTGTATTAGTAAAATTATAAATAAATTTGAGATCATGAATTATGGTGTATAAAGTATAAATATACAAAATGATTCGAATCTACAAATAATTTTGAAGGTTTTGATGCTAATATCTGATTAATCCTTCTTTAGCACGAATAGTATGATTTAACAATATACTGGCTTTCCATAATATCTACAAATTTCTTCCTTGTATCCCTTTTGATGGAGTTATACATTTTGCAAATTTTATCTTTTTACATTTCTTTTGAAGTTGTTCCATAATTTCCGAGTCTTTTTTAATTTCAGTGTAAATCATTCCTTGGGATTTATGTGAGTACTTGGTGCAGGAGTTCATATTGTAATGACAGGTATTACATTTCCATCCTTTTCAGCAATTCAAGTTGTGTGTTCAGGATTATTACTTTGTGGAAAATAAAATTCATTCAGTAGGTGTATTTTAACTGCTCTTTGTTTAATATTTTATTTGAGAATATTAAGCTTGTATTCATTTAAAGTTCCATCAATAATAGTGGGATTTTCGATTTCATTTGCTGTTATGGATTCTCATATTACTGGGCAACCTTCTGGTTTTACACTTGGAATTGTACTTTTGGTTTATAAGGTTATATTGAACTTTCTGCACTCGAATTATCCTAACCGAAGGTGTATTAATTTTGATTAAAATTTCCTCCCATTGGAGAAAATCACTTTGTTACAGAATAAGATTCGTTTTTGAAAATTCTTTCGTGTACGTTTTTTCCCGAAGTATGTATGAAAATTAATAGTCTACAATACTCTTTGATATATATCTTTCTTAAAATTATGATTAACTGTCGTTACAAGTTTTTTTTTTTATTTGAGCCTAATCAACCTCTACTGAGGTTATTTTGCATTACATGGTTTAGCAGTACATGTGATTTAGTTAAATGTATAAGCAGGGGGATACATTAATTGTGTGAGTGTGGAAGAAATGTGGAAGAGATTAGTAATGTGACAAAGTTAAACTAACAAGTTACAGTTTTTTAAAAATGAATGAATGGCACTGCATACGACTGTTGTGGGATACCGAAGTAAAACATTACGTGACAGCGGAAGTTGGTGATTCGATTTGTGCAGTGTGCTGATCAGATTCTTTCTTTGGTCGTTGAACAGCTGGCATTGCCACAGCACGTGGTCGATGTCCTGCCTATCGTAACCACGTTGACATTTCGGGTCGTTAGATAAACCTATTCGTGCTAGGGAATATGCCA
>JAOPTO010000174.1:0-40361 GCA_033822845.1 Tetrapedia diversipes | reverse complement strand
CGGACTCCAGATCACGTTTAGAAACCAAGGCTAGTGACATCACTAAGGAATTGACAGAGTCGTGCCGGAGGCAGAAACTACAGCTGTCGGAGACCAAGTTAGAAATGATTCTGCTAAAGGGCTTCCTTGACATCAAGAGACCGCCAACAGTGAAAATAGGGGAGAAGTCATTGAGAATGAGGGAAGCGGTTCGCTACCTGGGGGTCCACTTCGGTACTAGGCTCTGCGTGGCGCCCCACGTGGACTACATCACGGCAAAGTCGAAAGACATCTTCTCCAGGTTCCTGGTGCTTGCCAGGGCCCACTGGGGACTCAATACCAGAATAATTAGGACTATATACAAGGGCCTTGTGCTGGCGATCCTCTGCTACGCGGCGGCAGGCTGGGCGGGGAAGCTAAACACTCACCATCTCAGGAAACTAAGTAGTGCTCAGAGGCAACCCCTGCTCGCGATCACGCGGGCGTATAGGACTGCCTTGACCAGTGCACTGTGCGTCCTAGCAGCCGAGCCTCCCATACACCTGGTTCTTCGGGAGCGGATAGCGCGGTACTGGCAGAGGAAGAATAAAGAGTTCCAAATAGGCAGCCTCCAATATGTGCTATCGGCAGAGCCGTTCACTGTTGGTTTGGTAACGGGGATAAAAAAGCGCATACGGGTGGAAACAATAAAGACATGGCAGTCAGAGTGGGAAGCCTCCGAACGAGGAGGAATAACAAGATCCTTCTTCGAGGACATAACGAAAAGGATGCAGCTCGGTAATGCCAGGATCGGCCACAACCTGTCGCAGGTTCTTACTGGACATGGGCGTATAAGGTGCACGCTGCACCGCCTCGGGCTGTCTGACACGGACCGGTGCAGATGCGGACAGCAGGACACGGTGGACCACATCATTTTCCACTGCAAAGACGAGGAGCCTGAGAGGGGAGAGCTTCAGCATGGACTAATGAGGGAAGGAGTGGTGTGGCCGTGCACACTCGAGGACCTGGTACAGGAGAGGACTCTGCGCTATCTCAGCGTGTTTGCAGACGCCGTAATAAACAAGCGAGTGGATATATAGAAGCTGCACCCAACAGAATACAGGGAAGCAAGCAAACGACGTGTAACGAGTAACACTCGCAAACACACTTACTCACTCACCCACCCAACCACACACCACACACACTAACTCGCGCACACACACTCACACACACACACACCACGCAAGTGACGCGGGCACCCCCCTACATGGGTGGGTGTTCTTGCGTGGTGGCTAAATCTCGGGACTTGTCCCGTGCCCGCATGAGACCGAGCAGTTGCTGGTGAGCCCGCCTCCACGTGGCCCCCGCTGGACAACGTTTGGTCGGAGATCCTCTCGGATCAAGGGAGGGTCTTCCCTTCTGATGATCCTTAAGTGGTGAAGGAGGGGTTTTTTCATGCCCGCCGACCGCAACATCGATGGTCGTGACCCTTGTCAGTGGTTTATCGCACCCAACACCGCCGGGAATAGGCACACGCATCGGCACGGCAGAGCGGGAGCAGTCTTGCGGCCCCGCGGCTCAAATCACGTAGTAGCAATAGTTGTCCCTCTCTACTTTCTAGCGAAACCACTGCCAAGGGAACAGGCTTGGAAAAATTAGCTGGGAAAGAAGACCCTGTTGAGCTTGACTCTAGTCTGGCATTGTAAGGAGACATGAGAGGTGTAGCATAAGTGGGAGATGGTAACATCGCCGGTGAAATACCACTACTTTCATCATTTCTTTACTTACTCGGTTAGGCGGAGCGCGTGCCCGATGTTTCGACCCCGTTGTCACGGTGTTCTAGACCCAAGCGTGTAAGAGTGGTGTGATCAAGGAGATTCCTGAAAAACAGTACTTTTTAAAGGAAGAATTAGAGTGCGAAAATCACTGTTGATACTATATTCCGCGATTCTAATGGACGATATATGGTATGTTTGCCTTTTACTCAACAGAAGAAGCGCATTGGTGAATCTCGTATTGAAATGGTTCTATGCTTCAGAGTCCAAGTTTTAACGAAATCCTAGTCTTTTGGAATATTATGAACAGTTCTCGCAAAAATACATCACATCAGGACGTATGACACAGGTCAGTAAGGATTGAGACGACAAGGGTTTCTACCTAGAGTATCACGCGATTATAAAGGAGACGAGTATAGACTTCTTCCGCTTCTGCATCATGTTTTTGTATTGACGGCAGATATTGAGAAAATGGTCAGGCAGATTAACGTACACCTTGATGACAGAGCCTTTCAAACAATTTTATGGCATGGTTCCATAGACGATACAATTAAAATCTTTGCACCGAATACGGTAACCTACAGAACCGCTTGCGCTACATTTCTAGCTGTACGATGTTTGAATCAGCTTGTGCAGAACGAACACGATAAGTTCCCTTACGCAGCATGTATCTTCAAAAGAGGTTTTTATGTAGACTATTACGTTTTGCTAACAATTGATGAAATAAAATCAATAGCAAGGGTGAGCTAACGCAGCAAGCGATTCAAAATGTTCACTTAGTAATAATAAAAGAAATTCGATGAGATATCTTTGCGTCCTTATCTCAATATGCATATAAATATAAAATTTGGAGACTATAAACTACTGAGGTTTTGTTTGTGCTTATGTTTAATGCATAAAATGTCCATTTTATCTCGTAAGATTTATCTAGTATAAAAAGGATATTATGTAATATTAACCATTTTTCTATAAATGGAGTATCGAAGATGATTTTGAAATATAATTAATTAACCTGAATGGAACCAAATATTTTGTATAACATAATCCGACTTAACTCTAGTCACTTTCTACAAAAAACTATTAAACCATGTTTCCCAAGAGAAAAATGTTCCAAAGGCATTAAAATTTGACATTGCTATCACCACATATAATAATCCTACTGGTAATTATAAAGCCAATGCTTTCCTAGCATATTATAAAAAAACTAGCATGAATTGTTGTCTTCTATCAGATATAACTATTGTATAACAGCAATATGTTACATCTACGACAATGAGGCTCTGCCTGTCGCGTGTTTCTCATTTTCTCCTTCTATCGCGCTGACCTTGTCAGTCAGTCCACATGTATCTCTAACTGCCGTGACGAATAGCGAACTAGAATTGAATGTGTGCGTGAGAATAGGTGTATCCCTCTACTCTTCTCGCATTTCTGCCGCGGGACTTCATGTGAGCGGAAGACTTTACCTGAATGTGATTTGATGAACGTTCCGGACAACAAATTGTGGCGGAGGTCACACATTTAGAAAGCGAAAAAACACATTTCAAATAGCTGGCACAATGAGTGTTGGCAGGCGCTGCATTCGAGAAACAAATGGCACCACCACAACGTTAGTCGTATTAACACCTTAACCTACAACGACGGACAGAGCTCGTAGCAGATAATCGGACGAAACGTAAATATTAGCGGCAGCGCCCTCTTAAAGTTATAAATATTTGTGGAATATTTGATAAATAATTACAACCTGATGTAACAATTGTGGTAGATGCAAGTATTACAAAAAATTTGTATATACAAAAGTCAGTAATATAATATTAGTAATCTGCAACGATGTGATACAAGTCGTGCGAATGACTCGAAGGCTGCGCGAGCTTGTTTACGTTTCCGGCCCAAAATTCTCGAACGTTAAGAGGTTAAGAACGCAGTAAACACTGATTAAAATGAGCATATATATGCGATACATTTCATTACAATGCCATACCTTTCAATCATTGTATGGTAGTAATTTCCATTTCGATTTCATTTCGAACGTAATCATTATCTTTGGTAAGATAGAATAACCCTTTAGAATAATTACGTCCCATATCGCAGTGGATCAAATCGACTGGTTTCCGATTTCCAGAACTCAGAGCGGTCAAGACATGTTAAGGAACACAATGCTTAAATGTAGTCTTCGCCTTTTACGCGGTTTATGTCACGAGTGCGGAATGGAGTTTCTTTTTGAGTATAGGATCGGACTTGACGATTCGTATGTTATTAAAAGATTAGTTCATGTCCTGGCGAAAGACAGTGCTGTTTGTAATTTGGAGTTTTTAATATTTCACTCCTTCTCGTCCTTAATAGCCAAATACCTGTTGTTCCGTCCTACGGAACAGCTGCTGAAAGCTTTCCATCCGAATTTATAACACGAGCGTTTATGCGCGCGCGTTTATGTCACCTGATAGCGGCCTCGTCAAGTAATCGAGAATGTGGCAGAATGATAAGACAGAAACAGATAGATAGAACAAAAGAAAACACGTGGTAATAAATGTTATTAAGAATAAATTATTACAATTTAGTTACAAGTTAGAGTTGTAAAAGAGAGACGAATAATTGACTTTAATTGTCATTTCTCTTATTTTACAGAGAAACAAATTTGGTTACTTATTCTGACAACTGCATAATGCAAATTAATATTATATATATAAACATTTTTTTTATTGTTTACAGTTTAACACTAACCATGGTATGATAACGTTTCAAATATTCTCCAACATGCAATTCCGGTTGTCTGTTGCATGTTTTGCATATATAGGAAGTTCAAGATGCATGTCTTATTTGAAATTTTTTATCCCGCAGTTCTTATCTTATCTTACTTAGTCTAAAATTGAGACATAGTGAAACTTAAATACGAGTGCCACTTGATACAAGACGCGACAGAACACAAAACTATGTCGAGCCACACGCGACATCGGACTTGCTAGAACGAAAAGCGATGTCGGGTGCTACTCGACATCAGACCGCTAAGGGCTAGAGATGGACAGTGAACCAATTATATTTTCATGATTACCGTAATTGATTACTGTAAATAAACATAGCAACCATAACCATTAATCATGTAATTATCAAATGGAACGATTTAATTCTCTTGCACAACATTGTACTTAATACAGATCACAATGTATTTTAGTTCGTAGTGTCATTCCAGTTAAAATTCTCAATTAGTTACATAGTTTCATTCTTCGTTCTGTAATTTTTATTCTATGGAGAAAAGAAGAGCGTAAGGGTGCACTTCGCGTGATCGCCACCACCTCGTGGCGTACCGTCATCGCGGCTCGTAGTCAGTTATATTTCTCTTATGATTACTAATTTTTTACACATAGCAACGGGAACCTCTTAATACCAAACTTAAATGTGTATACAACAATAAATAATTTTAAGAGAATTTTTTACGGTAAGGAAATGATTTTAATTTAAGGTTTTTCAATTTGTGGGTTCGAGGAACCCGCACCTGAGGAGTTCTAGGGTTAAGTAACGAACGTACTGCATAAGATTTCAGCCGTTTGGGAAAGAAAGACCGTAATACGTGAAGCGCAAAAAATATTCGAATCAGTACATAAGATTACTACAAACGGTAACTACTGAAGCTTATAGAAGGATATCGAGAAGCGAAAGTTTTCATGGTCAAACACACAGAAAAGAGCAAATTCCATTTGAGAAACTATTGGAATACGGGGATTAGCATTTTCGACGGACTACTGAGATCAAAAAAATATCCTCTGGAAAAACATTAATTTCTCACATGAATCGAAGTTTAGTGTTTTTGTATCTGACGAAAAAGGAAAGGTTTGGATAAAA
This sequence comes from Tetrapedia diversipes, assembly GCA_033822845.1. Lineage (NCBI taxonomy): Eukaryota > Metazoa > Arthropoda > Insecta > Hymenoptera > Apidae > Tetrapedia > Tetrapedia diversipes. Next base: position 34,794 of record JAOPTO010000174.1, on the reverse strand, counting down.
ACCTAATAGCGAACTAGAATTAGTATATATACAACCGACTGTAAAGCACATCTATGCACAGCGGAAGCTGCGTGACACTTTGGCTGTATAACAGCATTTAGAGTGAGAAACCTTGTCTTTATCGAAGGAATTATGCATAAGATAAGGTACACTCGAAGGAAATCTGCACTCGATTACGACTGAGCTGAGTCTACGGGACCCAGATACAGACAAAAAATATAAATAAAGATTTAAAAAAAGATATCCCATCAGAATTTGAACTCGCACTGCTACTATTGCCGAGTTACTACGTACGCTTGTTTCTAGTATCTCCTTCTCATTTCATGTGTAACAAACTTCGGCAACAACTTTAATGTTGTATATCTCATTAACTATGAGCTTTCCGTCCCCAAAAACGGGTATTCTTCATTTTAGATCGATAATATCTACCGCTGCGCAAAAGCTGATCAAATAATGAAGTTCACACTCTGAGACCTCACTTTACTGATACACAAGTATCCGAATAGTGAAATTCATAAGAACACGTAATTTCACAATTGTGCCCTGATACATTCATATTTTAATGGTTAACTAAATATCCCAATATATATGTTGTTCGTAAATGATCTGTAACACATTCTTTACTAAGTTACAGATGAAAATAATGAACATTTAACGTTTAATCTATTAATCATTTATTTTCATGTAAAAGAACTAAGGTATTTACATTTTCAGAAAGCAAATGTTTTCTTTTTTTGAATTACTATATTTCCAACACACGATTTATAGATAAATATTCTTTACTAGGTATTATCAATATTTTTAGCAGGACACAATGCATAGTTTGAATATTTTAAAAATTATCAAAACAAGTGAGTAAATAAAATAAGATAAATAATTTAAGAATCTATGATTAGAAACGAATTTTGTAAAATGCACTAAGATTAAACATAGCACCTATAGAGTCAAAGAAGCTAATTGAACACGTAAAGAGAAGGAGTAATTTCGATAAATCAGATGTAACCATCCCACGTTTGTTGATTTCAATATACTGTGTGGTTAACAGTTTTCCTATAACGGAACTCTTCAAAATTAACCAAACTTCGAGGACGAGAAGATTAAGTAAATGTGAACATGAATTAGTACTGCAGCTACGTAATGAAAATAGATATTATCAAAAAATTGTGCAATCACTAAGCCGAAATAAATCAAGAATACCACAGTATATAATAAAAGAAAAGTAACATTACAAATGAAAGACGTATAGAATATCCAAAGAAATTAACATTCAGGAACGAAAAAATAATGGTACATGGAATAAAAAATAATCCTCGCACATCTGCACTAAAACTTGTAACCAGAGTCTTCGTTGAGATCGCTTAGCATCAAGACCGTTCGCGAGTGCCGTCTTCGAAGTACAAGTAAACTTTATAAGTGATAGTGTGCATAGTGAATTTTCCACCAGAGCCCCATATTCGCCTGGAGCTCTTGTTAACACTCGGCAATCAACAATGCCAGCAGAATTAAAAAACCACAACGACGACCTAAATACGACCAGTAACATGATCGACTCAACCCAACCGACTACTGAAACCAAACGACGAACATATGCGGAAACCGCCAACAATAACAATTATCCTAAGAAAGAACAAGCAATAGTATTAGAAGCCAAGGAAGGTATTCCGATCCAAGCCTACGCAAGTAGCATCGCTAATATAGTAGGTGCCAGTGCAATTAGATTCATTTCACGCATTTCAAACGCGAGAATCTGTATATATTTAGTCTCCACCAAAACTGCCACTGAGCTAACGTCTAAAGTCAAAAGTGTAAACATAAATAACGTTATTATTGAACTGAAACCTCTCATCTCTCCGCCTCAACGTATCATTCTATCTAATGTTTCTCCTACCATTTCCAATCAAATCTTGGAAGACGCATTTAAAAGGAATAACATTCGCACCACCTAAAAAATGTCCTTTTTAAGAGCCGGGCTTCTCTCATATTCTAAGTTTCTGAAGGCAGATCTATGTCAACCCGGAGGGCACTGTTAAAATCCCACAGTCATTCACTATCATGCACGAGGGGAAACAATACAGAATTTTTGCATCCACAGATAAGCCAGTTTGCTTCAATTGCAATGAAGAAGGACACATCGCGGCCCGGTGCCCGAAAAGTGAGCACGCAACCGGCAACAACCCAACCACCGTCGAGAAGATCCCAACAAGACTAACGCACCGGCACCGATTGTCAACGATCTCCTTCCATCCGTAAAAATAGAGGTACCTTCCTTACCTCAAGATACAATCTATGCCAACAAAAACCTCACTCCATTACCACAGTAGGATCAGCTCAATTAAATAACCCTACCGGCAGCAACGATGCAGGAATCTGTACCGCGAGCATCGACGATTCAAACGTACAAACTCCGGATATGTTCAAAGCACCTCAACCGATGCAACGAGAAATGGAATGCGTACACACCAAAAGAAGGAAAATCTGTGTCAACCAAAAACCTGACCTAAGCGCAGTGCTAAAACCAGCTAACGACCTAATAGATAATAACCAGCAAAGATTTCCACTAAACTTCGATCAACTCATGGACTTCCTTGAAAAATATTTTTCACTACGAGATCCAAAAGAGGCGGCAAACTAACTAACACAAGACCTGGCAATTCACCAAAAATCTTAACAATCTTATAGAATATACGCGGGCATCCGCTTTAACCAGAAAAACGTTCAAAAAGAAAAAGAGATAATTTTAGAGATTTCGTCGGAAAATTAAATTTTTCCTCCAACAGCACCTACGTCTGGAACATGAGTAAAATCCTCAAAAACAAATGGGTCAAAATCACGCCAGTCCACATATCTGAGAACCACCAACGGAATAGTAAGATTACTCAAGCCCTGTATAAAATCAGCCCTCCCTGGGTTGCCAATGATCCGTGCGGTCTCCCCGCTTGTAACCAAGATGTTTTCCTAAGTTCCCCATTCGACTTTGCGGAACTCAACCATGCCCTGTCAAGCAAATCTATCCACTCTGCTCCTGGCATCGACGGGATAGACTTTGAAAGTATTAAGAAAATTCCCATAAAATTCAAACTCATACTACTTGATCTGTATAATGAAATGTATGCCACAATCAATTATCCAGACGAGTGGAAAAGGTCGTATGTACATTTTATCAATAAACCGAGCGAGACAAACGTTAGACCCATCTCCCTTACATCTTATCTCTGCAAACCTTTTGAATCTATGGTAAAAAAACAGACTCGATTGGTGGATAGAACGCAATAACCTTCTTCCCAGGTCTTAATCTGGTTTTCGAAAAGGTCATTCAACCATCGACAATCTCACCAATCTAATTCTCAATGTAGAAGAAGCATTCAGCATTAAAAAAGACTTTTTAGCTGTATTTCTTGATATTAACAGCGCCGTCGATAACGTCAACATCAACATACTCCTGTGCCAACTAGCCAAAATAGGATACCCTGCCTCCTTGACAAAATTCATCAAACACTTAACATTTGAAAGGCTGATCGTCACAGACATCACGGGAAACTCTTCCAGGAAAGTGCACAAAGGTGTACCACAAGGAGGAGTTCTCAGCCCTCTCCTATTTAATATATATATTTCAGTAGTCGCAGAAAATAAATTTAAAGGCGTAACCTTTACTAAAACTAAAGGCGTAACAATTAGCAAATTCGCTGACGATATTGCAGTTTATAGCAAAAACAAGAAACTTCTTGAAAAGACCATCTCACTTATATACGATAAACTCTACTACTTGGGCTTGGACCTCTCAACTTATAAAACAACCTTTGTACCTCTCGGATGTGGGTACTGGCTGAGCGCTAGGTCTATTGAAAGTTCCTTATTTACAACACGGGCTTGGCTATTGAGGAGACACGGTTGACTCGAAATTAAGACTGTTGTCCCTCTGTGGACGTTTAGAGGGTTTGAAATTAAGCAGAAATACGCGACGGTTTCTTCGTCCTCAAAAATAGCATTACCGGCACGCTCATGTCGTAAATATGCCAAGGAAAACTTCCCGCTGTTGTTCCGTAGGACGGAACAACCTTTGTACACTTCAACAAACATAACACTAAACCAGGTCAAACTGAAATAAAAATAATTGACACAGCTATCAAATCAAGCGATTATGTTAAAAAAAAGTGTTCGCGAGCCATAAACATAATGTAGTTTGTGAGGGGCACTTGGTGTGGCGCCGATCCGGATACGCTAATAATTATTTATAAATGCTTTATACGCTCACATTTGGATTATGAGTGTTTTATCTATTTCCCAACGCAAGCTAAAAATATAGAGAAACTGGAAAAAATTCAATATGCAGCAATAAGAGATACCCCTTGGCTATAGAACCAGCACTCCCACCAACATCCTCATTTCAGAAACTAAACTCCATCTCCTTCATGAACGTTCCAAATTTCTATGTAACCGATATTTGTTCAAAATCCTCTCTAATAAAAAGTTACTAGTGTATGAAACCATCTCCCACTTTGATAAAATTCTAGCCAGTAAGAACAAAAAATGTAAATTCTGCAACCGCATTCTTCTATCTTGCATTGGCAATTCCAAAAATATTAGCAAGCATATTTACTCTACCGATCAGTTTCCTATCCACCATACAGACTACCACTCTCTTATGAGGAACATAGACATCAATACCGAGTTTGGAAAAATCTTATTACACAAAGATAACCCTCACACACTACTCAACCAACTAGTCACAGAAGAAAACTCCCATGCCATCTACACTGATGGAAGTAAATCCGGGACATCGCATTTGGTGGGAAGTGCATGCTTGTGCTTCGATCTAGATATCGCTACAACCAGAAGTATTAACAAAGTCTCCTCAGTTTTTACAGCGGAATGTTTAGTTATAAGAGACGCGATGGAAATAGCTCTAAGATACCCCAATCGTAAATTTCTTATTTTCACCGACTCGCTTAGTACCCTTTCTGCTTTAGCCCACAGCTTAGCAAACATCAAAACCAACCCTTATATTTTGGAAATTAAAACAAAAATATCTGAATTCTGTATTAAAGCTCAAAGCGAAAACTCAATTAAATTGTACTGGATTCCTGCCGACATAGGTATTCGCGGAAACGAAGAAGCAGACAAGTTAGCCAAGATGGCAGCTAACACTGCTTCGTCAAGCCCCACCAAAGTTCCCTTCACGGATTTCAGTGAACAAGCTAAAATAGCAGCAACTGAATCTACTCTCGACTACATCACTAGCGCGGGACTGACTAAAGGGAACAACTTCTTTAAAAACTTTCACAGCAATAACGTTAAATCCTGGCTTTCGGGAAAAACTTAAAGCGAGAAACCATAGTTACCATCAGCAGGTGTAGGGCTGATCATTATAATCTGGCATATTCCCTAGCACGAATAGGTTTATCTAACGACCCGAAATGTCAATGTGGTTACGACGATAGGCAGGACATCGACCACGTGTTGTGGCAGTGCCAGCTGTTCAACGACCAAAGAAAGAATCTGATCAGCAAACTGCACAAATCGAATCACCAACTTCCGCTGTCACGTAATGTTTTACTAAGGTATCCCACAACAGCCGTATGCAGTGCCATCCATTCATTTTTTTAAAACTATAACTTGTTATTTAACTTTGTCACCTCACTAATCTCATTTCTCCCACACTCACACAATTTATGTATCCACCTGCTTATACATTTAACTAAATCACATGTACTGCTAAACCATGTAATGCAAAATAACCTCAGTAGAGGTTGATTAAGCTTAAATAAAAAAAAAACTTGTAACGACAGTTAATCATAATTTTAAGAAAGATATATATCAAAAAGTATTGTAGACTATTAATTTTCATACATACTTCGGAAAAAAAACGTACACAAAAGAATTTTCAAAAACAAATCTTATTCTGTAACAAAGTAATTTTCTCCAATGGGAGCAAATTTAAATCAAAATTAATACACTTTCGGTTAGGATAATTCGGGTGCAAAAAGTTCAATATAACCATATAAACCAAAAATACAATTCCAAGTGTAAAACCAGAAGGTTGCCCAGTAATATGGGAATCCATAACAGCAAATGAAATCGAAAATATCACTATTATTGATGGAACTTTAAATAAATACAGGCTTAATATTCTCAAATAAAATATTAAACAAACAGCAGTTAAAATACACCTACTGAATGAATTTTATTTTCCAAAAAGTAATAATCCTGAACACACAACTTGAATTGCTGACAAGGATGGAAATGTAATACCTGTCATTACAATATAAACACCTGACCCAAGTACTCACATAAATCCCAAAGAATGATTTACACTGAAATTAAAAAAGACTCAGAAATTATGGAACAACTTCAAAAGAAATGTAGAAAGATAAAATTTGCAAAATGTATAACTCCATCAAAAGGGATACAAGGAAGAAATTTGTAGATATTATGGAAAGCCAGGATATTGTTAAATCATACTATTCGTGCTAAAGAAGGATTAATCAGATATTAGCATCAAAACCTTCAAAATTATTTGTACATTCGAATCATTTTGTATATTTATACTTTATACACCATAATTCATGTTCTCAAATTTATTTATAATTTTACTAATACAATCATAAAACTTCTATCTCATTTTATTAAAAATTTTACATAGAAAGTTTAAATCTAATATATATATATGTTCATTTGCTAACGATATAAGATGACAAATTGATTTTTAGCTACAGGTGGATCTAATACGTATCAGATAAATAAAAATCTTTCAATCAAGGCATTTTCGTAACCTTTTATAATCACCCTAAAAAAGCAACTTCAGAGAAAGCATACGCATATCGCATCAGAAAAAAAACTGCCCCAAAAAGATTATTTGCCAAAACGGAAAAAAATGTAAAGCAGCACAGTAGAAGTAGAATGTGAAAACAAACTAAAACATCTAAAATAATGACTCTCCTAATGCAAAAAATGATGATACACTGTATATATACCATAGCAATTTGTTTCAAGACAATGCTCGCAAGAAGTTACGTTTCAGATTTTGTTTCAAATTTACAGAACCACTGAATAGAATTTTCTCCAGCATAAAAATATTATCACCTAGAACAATAAAATACTAATAAAATGTACTATATTTTTATACTAACATTCTTTAAACATAATTCTAATTAACAAGTTTATAAAAACATATATATTGGAAAATACTAAGAATACATATACAGCTTCAGAAATTCAAATTAATGTTTTCATACATGTGTACAAATACATAAATTAATCATGAATTGTTTGGTAGACAATATTAGGTACATTTATCTCAGATACTGACTTTCACGCATCTTGTATTTCTTGAATGGTACTTAAAAATTTATACATTTCAAAGTTCTACGCTATTTTACATAAAAGACAAATAATGATTCTTTAACTGAGACAAATTAAAGATAAAATGTCAACTACACTTTAATTGACAAAGATCTATCATTTGCTATGTAATACTGGGCATACATATTCACATCGTATTACTTGAGCAAACTCAAAGCTTTAAATTTCAGTATTTTGCAACACCAGGTCTGCATCATGGTTATAAAGCTTAAATATATAATCATCATCACTGAGTTGGAATCACTTTTTAACACTGGTAGCATAAAACACATTAAACAAATACTTTAGATATTATAGAAGGTAGAAATAACACTCTAAACACTTTGTGCTATGGTTCTGACCAGCCTTCTTTTGGTTACTTTATGATTAAAAAAATCTTCACTGCATTACAATCTAGAAATCCCAGCCCATTTATAAATATTAACAAACATTTATTATAAGTATAAAATAAAATATTACACTATAACATTATTAAATTAAGTTTACGATCACCAATCTTTAAATGTAGTTGATTATTTTAAACATTTCAAAACAATTAATAAAAATATATTATTTATGCCTCTTATTGTTTATCTATTTAATGTATCTATCATTATATGTGTTTAAAAAAGTGCATTTCGGAAAGAGGTTCGGGCGATATCGCACATAGCGACGCCCCTGGATTCGCGACCTCTAATTCGATCGTTATTAAACATAAAAATAATCGGGTAACTAAAAACGGCGGATTTCGGTAAACATCGCCTTGGCCTTGACTGCCAGCGCGAGGGCATCGAATTCAAGGTCCAGAAAAAAGCTGTTTGTCGAAAATCTAACGCCTGTTATTCGGTTAATTCAAATTGACAATAACGAAAGGAGAAGGGGCGATTACGCTTGAGAGTGAGAGAGAAAGAAGCTTCGTCCGTGAGGTATTAAATACCGTGCGCTCACGAACGAAGAGAGATTCCGTTACTGAGTTTCAGTTGAGTTTCCGTTGACAATTTATTAGCCTTTATCGATACCACTCTCCCTCTCCCGGCTTACTCGAAGATTAGGGAAACTATTTAATAAAATATAGAAATTTCCCTAATCAAATTTCGAACAAGGTCCTTCGAGCCGGATAGAGGAAAGAGTGCGATAAAGATAGAGTCAACAGACACTGAGAAAATTAGAAAGAGAGAATAACAACAACAAGCGGACACAATGGCATCCCCCACAGGCGAGGAAATTCACGTTCCGAGAGCGATGAGGATGTTGCTCCTGCAACAAAAAACGAGTATCGCGTCTTTCTCGAACGTGATTATCAACCTGAAGAAGAAGGGGAAGGCGAACCTTACCGTTCCCGTATTACGCAAACGATGCGAAACTCTAGAGAAAGAGTGGGAACTGGTAAAAAATCGTCATGGAGAGTTGCTCTCCATGCTGACCGATGATTTGGCAGAGTCCGTTCCATACTTTGCCAATGATGAGTTCGCTTATGCTCAGGAGGCATTTGAAGAGGCTTTAGATTTCGTGGTGAACGAAATCGGTAAGCGATCTCCCGCTACGGGAACTGTCTCCGGGGAAAAACCAACGCCCATACCCGAAACGTTTCAGGGAATGCCGATCAAGCTGCCGGAACAAACGATTCCGAGATACAGCGGCGATCCAACTGGGTGGGAACACTTCGCAGATTTGTTCTCCGCTGCAGTGATACGCAACCGAATGCTGTCAGATGCACAGCGGTTGCAGTATCTAAATTCGTGCTTGGATGGTGAAGCACTTGCAGCAATCTCAGGGTTCCCTATAACGGATCAGAACTTCGAACCGGCTTGGCAAGAGCTGCGAGCACGCTTTTACAATAAAAACGTCATCATTTCGACCCTTTTGGCGCCAATGCGCGCATTGAAAGTAATACGCCAGGGCGATCTGGAGAGTATCCAGCAGGTGACGGTAAAAGTGAAGCAGTCGCTAGCCGCTTTGCGCAATTTTGGATATGACTCCACAACTGGGATTCCGTTGTTGGAGGATACGATAATCCAAAAAATGGATCCAAATTTAAAAGAAATTTGGGAAAGATCGCGCAAAGAACCGAAGGAATTCCCTAAATGGGACGAGCTGTATACGTTCCTGACCGACCTGACAACGCCTTTGTTGGTAGACGAGGCGAGAAGTAAACACGTCGACAAGTCGGAAAAAACAGCTGACTCATACAGGCAGACTCAAAAGTCGCATCTTCATAGTCATAATGCCTTAGTTGAGCAGCCGTTCAGCGATATGCAGCTCTGCACTCTATGCAAAGGATCGCACAAGCTACTGAGTTGTAACCAGTATAAGAGACTTAGTGCGAAAGAGAAGTATTTGGTATTGAAGATAAGCCAATACTGCACGCTATGTCTCTCGGAAGAACATAGCATCTCTGATTGCGAGAGTGACGTGAACTGTGATGAATGCGGTGGGCAACATCACAGGACACTGCATTTCGAGACCTCCTTCGAAAGGGGCTTCAGAAAAGAGCCAAAATCAAGAAGGGTCCCGAAATCTAAGTACGGTGTAAAAGGGAGTTACTCTCGAACATCGGAACCAAATGAGTGACAATTAAAAAGTCCTCATTTTGGATAAAAATGCATCCACCTAAGTGGAAGCTCGTCGTGGCACCAGGGGCCTCCACAAGGTCAGACGGCTCAGCCGCAAGTAGACAGGAGAAGTCTCCCCATGCACGACAATCTCGCACAAGCGGGGTCGTAAACGACGAGCCGAGGGTTTCCACGGGAAGGATGTCGAGGCTGACTCGGTGGAGTAAGGCGGAAACAGAATGGCGTACAAGGTCAGTTTCCGCCGAAATCGAGGAAAAAATAACGAATCGCCCACGCCTACACAGCGTCCACTAGGAAAGAGTGGAAGTTACATCTCCGCTCTTCCGAGTGGAGCAGGCTATTACGCGGGACAGCGTACTGCTTAGGCTTTTTTTTTTAAGGCGTTGAAAGGCGACATAATCGTTGGATTCTTCGATTGGCCTCAATCATACGGCACTGCAAGATGCAACGGAACGGATAGCCCGGCATCTGCAACGTATGTGTTGCTAGGAGGGAATACGAAGTATGGAAACAAACCATGCACTCCCCTCCAAATGCAAAATAGATCTCTGCAACGAGAATTGAAATCTCTGACCCCCTTTATGGAAAAGAATGGAGTACTCAGAGAAGGCGGGCGGTTGGAAAATTCCGTCCTTGCCTGGGAAAATCAGATTCCCATGGCCCTGCCGAAAGATTATGAGGCCACACTCATAATTCGGCAGTATCAGCTAAACACGTTGCATGGAGGCATGCAATAAACGATGCACACCGTCCGACAACGATTCTGGATAATCGGTTGTCGGAATATAACGCAAACTATGATTAACCAGTGCATTCGCCGGACTCGCTGGTGAGCGAGTACAATGGTGCAAAAAACGCAAGTTAATCCCTGCGCGTTGTCTGCCTCCCGCGCATTTTTTAATGGCGGGGTCAAAAATGCCGGGCCGTTTCGAGAGCACGATTCTGTAAGATGTGTCGAAACCGTCCAGAAGGCATAAATAGCGGTGTTCGTCTCCTATGCAACGGAAGCTATCCGCCTCGAACTCGTGAGTGATAATTCCACGAGTTCGTTCTTAGCTGCATTGAAAAGGTTCGTTTCCCGTCGTGGAATTCCTGTCACTATATAAAGTGACAACGGAACGAACGTTGTAGACGCACAGCGAGAATTGATGCGAAAAATTAAGCGCAGATATTCGTCGCGAGAAATGCGCTACAAAGGCAGCGAAATTGGCATAAACTGGAAGTTTAATCCTCCCAGTACGCCACAAATTTCGGTGGAAAACAGGAAGCTGGAGTGAAATAGGTACACCAACCTAAGAAGCATAATCGCAGACTTTTCGCCCACGATTGGAAAAAAAAAATGCAAATATTGCTTTGCACAATCGAGGCGAGTCTGAATTCGAGACATATCGCCACAGTTAGCGATGATCCGAACGATTATGCGGCCCTCACACCATGACACTTTCTGACGCGGAAAAGAGAAGCTCAAAGCTCACCCATGGCCAACAATGGGAATGGAACCCGTGACGCACTAGCGTTGAAGGGCAATCCAGCTCCCAGGCCATCGGGGGATAGGAACCCGTGACGCACTAGCGTTGAAGGGCAATCCAGAAATCCAGAGCGGAGAGGAAAAGGAACTCTTGACGCGGAAAAAAGAAGCTCAACGCTCACCCATGGCCAACAATGGGAATGGAACCCGTGACGCACTAGCGTTGAAGGGCAATCCAGCTCCCAGGCCATCGGGGGATAGGAACCCGTGACGCACTAGCGTTGAAGGGCAATCCAAAAATCCAGAGCGGAGAGGATAAGGAACCCGTGACGCGGATAAAGCGTTGAAGGGCAATCCAGAAATCCCATGAGCAAAGAGGAATGGAACCCGTGACGCACTAGCGTTGAAGGGCAATCCAGGACTCCCATGGCCATTGCCGGATTTAACCCGTGACGCACTAGCGTTGAAGGGCAATCCGGAAATTCCATGAATAAACTCTGGAGAAACTGGACAAGAGATTATCTTCCCCAGCTCCAGGGATCTTCCACCGAAAAATCGCTGGAAGAAGGCGACGTTGTGAGAGAAAAGAAAACACGCTCCTCCCCCCAAACCAATGGGAAATGGGAAGAATTGAGTAAGTTTTCCCGGACATGAAAGGAAATGTCCGAGTGGTTAAGGTACGTACGGAGAAGACGAGCTACACTCAGCCGATTCCGCGGAGGTGTAAGCTACCCGTAGACGACCTTCCACAAATCTACAACGAAAATCAATCGCCGAGGCATACAGGAACCTATGCAGAGGACAAGGGTCCGGCCTTGAGGCGAAAAGGAGTAAAGATGAAGGAACGTAAGTCTGTTAATTACTATCTCCTTCACTTACTCCATTAAATCTCTTGCTCGTACACTTTTCTCATGGTTAGTAGACTTCGCGAACTTCAGTTTCGAATGCATGCTACGTAAGACCTCTCAAATTTGTTGCGCGGTCGCGCAAGGGGGGCGGTATGTTTAAAAAAGTGCATTTCGGAAAGAGGTTCGGGCGATATCGCACATAGCGACGCCCCTGGATTCGCGACCTCTAATTCGATCGTTATTAAACATAAAAATAATCGGGTAACTAAAAACGGCGGATTTCGGTAAACATCGCCTTGGCCTTGACTGCCAGCGCGAGGGCATCGAATTCAAGGTCCAGAAAAAAGCTGTTTGTCGAAACTCTAACGCCTGTTATTCGGTTAATTCAAATTGAAATAACGAAAGGAGAAGGGGCGATTACGCTTGAGAGTGAGAGAGAAAGAAGCTTCGTCCGTGAGGTATTAAATACCGTGCGCTCACGAACGAAGAGAGATTCCGTTACTGAGTTTCAGTTGAGTTTCCGTTGAGATTCCGTTAGTGATTTTCGGAGAGATTCCGTATTCAATTTTCGAATCGTGCATTGCGTGGAGGCGTCGCGAAGAGCCGAAATCGAAATCAAACGGAACGGTCACGGAGTGAAGTTTGTTCGGTCGAAAAGTACGTGTCGTTTGCGATTATCGTGATCTCGCGCATCGATCGAATAAAAAAGCGGAAGAATTTATAATTAAACGCGATTGGCGTTTAATTATGTGATTCGTGCGTTTCGCGTTCCGCAGCTCCGTGACATCGGTGGACACCCATAAGATTCTTATGGGCCACTGACACAAGCACCTGAATTCCTCTGGAAAAGAGGAAGGAACAGTCGATGATCTCCGTTTTTCGGAGCTCGACCAAGGCGGTAACAATCAACTATTCTGTCCCGTGCATCTCTGCTGTCCTTACCCCTTGTGAAGCGTTAGGGGATGCACGCCCACAGAATAGCGTACGTCTTCTTAAAATCCTGCCCACGAACAGCAGGTGTATTCTAGTGGAGGATTTCTCCTGCTCCCGTGCATCATGTGAAGATGGAATTCACGCACGGGGGTCTTGAAAAAGTCACAGAATACGCTCGATCTGTGGATCGAAGCAACGGTCGTTCCTTGACAGCTGCACGGGCTTTGATGCAATGGCTACTCCTGATGCAGCGTAGGCCCGGTAGTGCATGTACCAATATTGTAGAAACAATTCACAGAGGCCCCAGCGGCTATTGGATTGCTACACTGGAGGCACTCTGCAGTTTCTGCAGGTACATGCACCAGACCTTATGGGACTACACATTGCGTGTGTACTTACAACACACACGCAAGGGGAACGAACGGAAGAAGACGTTGTGTGTATTGCGATGGAATCGTCTATTTCATAGACGAGCCGCATACACACATAAGAGAGTAGATCCTCGGTGTTTACCGCGACGCGGTCAAAACACACAGATCAGTCGGGTCTATATGTGTTGTAGCATCGCGATGCTCAACACTTACTCTCTTAACGGGATTAGCTACCGTCACAAAAAATCGTCGCGACACGGTTGAACGCCGTGCAATAAGCCGACGATTCGGGCTAGAAAAATAACAATATTTATATTTTAAAACTAATACAGTCCACAATAGTTCGCAGGTGAAGATCCTGACCTACTCGACGAGCCGGACCGTTGGGAACCAACCAAGCCAGGCCAATACATCGGGAGGAAACAAAACTCAATTAAAATCTGTTCTTTCTAATTTGTATAATCCAAATAAACGGTGTTCCGGGCTGGAACACCAATATAAACGGAGCTCAGCGTTGACAATTTATTAGCCTTTATCGATACCACTCTCCCTCTCCCGGCTTACTCGAAGATTAGGGAAACTATTTAATAAAATGTAGAAATTTCCCTAATCAAATTTCGAACAATATGTAAATCTCATTAATTACTTACCCTTATTAATTCAAAACCACAATATAATATGAATAATGCCATTCACTAATTATTTAAATCGTAGAATTCTCTTCTCTATTACAGTATACATAACAATCCAAAGAAGTTACTCTCATCCTCAGTCCATCAATTCCGAACAAAGATGTCTATATCATCATTAGCCATCTAAACATAAATCATATACAATTTTATTTAAGGAATATTTATAATTATACATGCAAAATTTAAATATATAAGAGTTAGAAATTAATATTATACAAATATGTACATCAACTATAAGGTTCCTCAAACATTATGTCCAATTCATTTAAGAATATACTGCGATACCTAAAACATGAAAAATTCTTATTTAAATATTATTTCAATAGCTATGTTTATAAAAATGTGTGCACAAACCGGTTCAAACTCTTCTGTTTTTTTTTTGTTCTTCTTTTTTGTATTTGACATGAAGAACGCTAATTACCTGAATTTTAGATGTAATAGATCACATTAGGTTGATACATTTTGCGCTGAATTTGCAGAAGAGGTTACTTCTCACCAATGTTATTAATTTTTGAATATGTTGTTAAACACATAATTTTAAACAACTTTTTCTTGTACGTATCACCGCTTGCTATATATATTCATCGATAATATCACGGAAAAAATAATACAAAGAATCAAAGTAAGTGGGATACCAGTTACACATACTTCATTATATTTCTTTATGTAACCATTCACAACGTAATATTATTGAAAACTGAACGTTACAAAGCATTGGCTTTACTGCCATTAAAACAACTGTTGCCGCATGTCGCATCGTCATGCTAATCCATTTCAAACGGTGGTGGGGATCGACTCGTACGCGCTCGGCTTTGCCTTCGGTCGCGCTCAGCGGTAGTCGAGCGCCACCTGTGTGTTACTCGGCACGTAGATACAAACGGTAGGTGGGGAGCACAAGGTTGATACAGTCTTTCACGGCGGTCTGTCGTGTCAAAAACCCCGATGGAACTGATATTCCTCTGAATAGTGAGTACGTGCATCGGTGCCCGCCGCAAGGTGGGATTCTCGGGCATCATCTCACTAGGACGAAAATTTCGGTGAAGTTGGCGGGACTGTACTGACCAAATCCACACACCTCACCTCCACGAGGGGCTCCCTGGGACTCTGCACCGACTTTGTCGGGGCAAGAGTGCGAAAGAGTGTGTGGTAACAGGATGGATATTATCGTTGACGACCTTGGCGAAATTTAAAAACAATGATGGACAGCACGACAATAGGATCTAACGTTTACGGTGCAGAGGGCGTCGGATCCCCCAGTACCGGTCCGATGGGTGGTTCTCGAGCGGGCCCCCACGGATCGTTAACCAGCGACCACGGAACATTGGCGGTGGTCAGTCAGGCCGCCACGTCGAAAAATGCTACTGGCTTGAATGATGTGCCTTCGGGGCGGGGCGAGCATCGGTCGCCACCCACCGCGGGTGATTTGGGGCCCGACGTCACGGGGTGGTCGTCGGACTCCTCTAGCGGCGACCGTACCTTGCTGCTGCAAGGCGGCCGCTCAGTGAGGAAGCGAGCGAGGAATGTCTCTTCCTCCGCTGGCGACGAGTCGGCATCAGTGAGTTACTCGCGGACCTCAAGAGCTTCGCTGCCGAAAGAGAAGGACCTGGCGGCAGCAATGACAAAGGAAGCCTCGGGGGTCTCGGCGGTCTCATATTCGAAAATATGAGAGCCGTCGAGAAGGTTTCTTGTAGCTCCAAGAACCACCAGGGCCGCTTCGTCAGAAAGCTCCGCGTGGCTGCGCTTACCGCCAAGGCAGCTGCAACGGAGCTGGTTAAGCTGTCCACGGCGAGCGCCGATGCCTCCTGGCTGGAGCAGGAGAATCGGCAGCTGCGAGCCGAACTCAAGGAGGTGAGGAGGGAGATGGCCCTCTTGAAGGATGCCGTCTCGAAAATAAAGGCGGTACCTGAGACGGCGAGCGCATCGGCTCGGCGGGTCACCAGGGCCCGAGATGCGGTGGTGGCGTTGGCGGCTGCTTCGCCAACGGCGTCGACGGTGCGGCCCGTGCCGGATCCGCGAGTGGAGGCTCATCCTGGAGGTGCTGGTGCTGAAGACCTGGTTGCAAGCATCGCCTGGATGGTGGACGGGAGGCTGTCGGCGTTCAGGGCGGAACTGGCGCCGATGATCTCTGGTGACGGAGTCGGGTCCAGGAAGGTGATACCGGCCCCTGGAGCACCGGCTAGCCGAGGTGCGGTGACCCCCGGTGCGGTGAAGCAGAGCCGGCGGAGCGCGCCGCCGGAGGAGCAGCCATGGCTTGAGGTGAAGCGGAGGCGCCGGAAGAGGCGCGGCGCTGCACCTGCGGCTGGCGGTGGCAGTTCGGGCAGACGTCCCGTCGATTCGAGAGCAGTACCAGACAGACGGCGGGCAAAACCGGCCCCTGTGAAGGGCGGAGCGAAGACTGCTGCGGTTCCGGTGGTGCAGCGCCCTCCGAGGACGGCCGTTGTCGCCCTCACCGTGCCGCCTGGTGTGGGCTGCACTTACGCCCAGGCTCTGTCTACTGCGAGGCAGAAGATAAGCCTGACAGAGCTGGGAACAGAGGGGGTGCGCCTGTAGCGCTCCATAACCGGCGGTCTCATCCCCGAGATCGCCGGAAAGGACAGGGTGGTCAAGGCTACTAGTCTGGCCCAGAAGATGGCCGAGGCCCTGTCCGGCACGGGGGTTCGTGTGTCCAGGCCCGTGAAGCTGGTTGAGCTTCGCGTTAGGGGCCTGGACGAGTCCGTCGGCGTGGCCGAGGTTGCGGCTGCTCTGGCCGAGTCGGGTGGCTGCGAAGCGGCCCGTGTCAAGGTGGGGGCTATCCGTAGCTCCCGCCGGGGGATGGGCTCAGCGTGGGTGCAGTGCCCCGCTGAAGTCTTCGTCACCTGCGGCTTTCGCGGGCGACCGCCGCTCGGCTTCTGGGCGCAAGCCTTGCCGCCCAGCCGGTGGGATGCCAGACGCCCAAGGTCGCTGTAGAGGGGGCAGTTCAGCGGGCGCGAACACTCGCTTGCCTTGTGTCCCTCCCCACCACAGTGGTAGCAGCGGGCACCCCTGTCAACCGCCGCCGAACACTGCTGCCTCGCATGCCCGACTTCTCGAGGGGATCTATCCGGGCCGAGCACCAGCCGACCCGGATCCTGCCCGCCTTCGCAATTCTGATGGCTGAACGCCGTGCAATAAGCCGACGATTCGGGCTTGAAAATAACAATATTTATATTTTAAAACTAATACAGTCCACAATTGCTTGCAGGTGAAGATCCTGACCTACCTGATCAGCCGGACCGTTGGGCACCAACCAGGCCAGGCTAATACATCGGGAGGAAACATAAATTTATATCTCTTCTTTCTAATTTGTACAATCCAAATAAACGGCGTTCCGGGTTGGAACACAAATATAAACGGAGCTCAGCGTTGACAATTTATTAACCTTTATCGATACCACTCTCCCTCTCCCGGCTACTCGAAGATTAGGGAAATTTCCTTAGTCAAATTTCGAACACATTTGCTGTTATGGATTCTCATATTACTGGGCAACCTTATGGTTTTACACGTGGAATTGTATTTTTTGTTTATAATGTTATATTGAACTTTTTGCACCCGAATTATCCTAACCGAAAGTGTATTAATTTTGATTTAATTTGCTCCCATTGGAGAAAATCACTTTGTTACAGAATAAGATTCATTTTTGAAAATTCTTTCGTGTATATTTTTTTCCCGAAGTATGTATGAAAATTATTATTCTACAATACACTTTGATATATACCTTTCTTAAAATTATGATTAACTGTCGTTACAAGTTTTGGTGCAGATGTGCGAGGATTATTTTTTATTCCAAGTATCATTATTTTTTCCTTTCTCAATATTAATTTCTTTGGATATTCTATACGTCTTTCATTTGTAATGTTACTTAGTTTGTTGGATTTTGACGTGGTCAGGGACAATATTTTTAGTTTTGATGGAGAAGTGAAATCCTTTTAGATTTTGATATTTAATAATAATACTATCACAGATTTAATTAATAATTGCAATAACGTTTCCGTATCTTTTATCTTGATTTTATGCAATTTTAATGTTACATTCGTTTTGTTTTTCTTACTGACTTCCCCTCTCGGATCTCAAATAAGAGCTTATTTTATTTAGTTTTAAATAAAATATAGTTGTGAGTGTGTTTGTGCCACACGTATGTGGTGTTGTCGTGAGAGTACAAGAGAAGAGAGAAAAGAATACATTTTAGTGGCAATATAAATTGTGTCTGATTCGTGCACCTGTGTTGTGTACCTTTTTGTTAACCCTGCGGACGGGATAATCGCGATTTAAATGCGTGTGGGTGCTTCATTTTTGGGCAGTGTACTATCTGCTTTAAAAATCATTGACCCTCTTTACTCGAAAATCCCAATGGGCGAGATTTGACATGTTCTTGTGGATTTTGCGAGTAAGCAGATTTAATGTCATTCAACATTTTGAGAAGTAACTGAAGTTTTGATTTTGAATTATCCGCGACAAACAAGTTTTCCTGCGCCCCACGAGGTAAGCGTTATAATACATGTCGATGCGGTCCTGGGTTCGCCTGTGCGCAGCGAGCCCAACGGCCGGCGCTGCAGCAGGATTGGCTAATTTGGGCAATCTTCAACTGCTAATAATTAATTAACGAAGCGTTTAACGAAATTTCGTTACTTTTGATTTTCGTCTTATTTTACCGTCTAGAACCCCCCATTTCATTTCGGCCCAGAGGTAGATTAACACCCTGTATACACTAGTATTCTTGATTTATTTAGGCTTAGTGATTGTACAATTTTTCGGTAATATCTATTTTCATTACGTAGCTGCAGTACTAATTCATGTTCACATTTACTTAATCTTCTCGTCCTCGAAGTTTGGTTAATTTTGAAGAGTTCCGTTATAGGAAAACTGTTAACCACACAGTAAATTGAAATCAACAAACGTGGAATGGTTACATCTGATTTATCGAAATTACTCCTTCTCTTTACGTGTTCAATTAGCTTTTTTGACTCTATAGGTGCTATGTTTAATCTTAGTGCATTTTTTACAAAATTCGTTTCTAATCATAGATTCTTAAATTATTTATCTTATTTTATTTACTCACTTGTTTTGATAATTTTTAAAATATTCAAACTATGCATTGTGTCCTGCTAAAAATATTGATAATACCTAGTTGTTTAAAAAAATACTTAAATAAATGTAATCAGTTTAATTGATTACTACTAGAACATTAATATGATCGATTAATTCTAGTTGAGGTCGGCCGGATCGAGGGAAAGGTATCTTTGAAATAAACAAGACAGTAGTATCGGGATAAATCATAAATTTATTGAATCCCGTGGAGGGGGTACAGCCCCGGAGTCTGGCGGGATTTAACCCCTCCTCCTTCTTTTGGTTGCCGGTACCGGTGATTGTTTCGGCCTCCTGCAATTCACAAATAAAATCGTGAATTAGCGGCTGTAAGTGGGTTTACGCACTTACGCCGAATATTCCCACTCCGCCAATCGGTGTGCCGATTCGGTGGGATGGGAGGCTCCTCTGCGTTCGCAGGGAGCGGTGTGGACTGTATTTACTCGACAGAAAACGTCAACTAACGTTTCTGCCGAGGATAGACGAAAGCAGTCGAAATTAGCCGAACGTGCTTTCGTCCTGTGTTTTACCGATAGTATGGCAATAGAGAGAGAGAGCGGTCGTAATGCGCCTACTCTCTATACGCTTTTTACAGCGGCGTGGACCCTTGCGTCCTCTTATTCCTCTATGGCTCTACCGCTTGAGTTGCTAAGCCACTCAGACGTGAGTCGACCAAGAGGTTCCTATGCGACTCGCACGGAACGTTGGCGTCTTCTTAAACGCCCTCGTTGGGGAGCACCAGCGAGTAGAGACCGGCAGCCTTTTCACTGCTCAATAGAGGCTGACCGGGGTGTATACACCGCGATCACTTAAGAACACTGAGCTCCTTTCCGTTGCGCAAGGAGTAATCAGTGTCTTTTAATAACGGTGTCGCGGGAGAGCACGAGCCGTCAGGAGCGGATTCTCCGCGAGATCTGGAGAACACTGTACAAATTCCTTGTCTTTCACAAGGAATGACTGATGCCTCTTTAAGCGTTCTCGCGGGCAAGGGGCTTCGAGGAATTAATCGTGGACTTTTATCCGATAATGCGGAGTCCTCCGATTCCTCTAAGCGATTCACTTACGAGACGGATTAGACTCAATCGTCTCGTAAGGGTTGGAGCTCGACCTCGAGATTCCAGATATTTAACAAGCTTCTTTGGCTCTGTGTTGGTGCTGCGGGTAGCTCGTCGACACACCACACGAGTGCAAGGAAAGCTGTATGCAACTTATACCCCTGATATACTGGGGTGAGGAGAGACTTCGACCTCGTTGTCACTCGCTCGGTTGCTCGAAATAGACTAAACGCGATCGGCCGCTTGACTGGCACGTTCGCGTTCGTGTTGACAATTGCCGTAAGGCGGTATTGTCAACGTGATGACGTCTTCTATTTCTCTTCTCTGTTATCTCGTTTTTTCTCTTGCGCGACTTCGCCGATAGATGCGCTGGTAATTTGGATTTGAAATTATAACCGGCGCATCCCAAGGTCGCTGGTATATTATTATTTTTTCTCCTTTTTTGCCTTGCTCACCGTTCCTCGGTGGCAAGGTAATTGGAGCAATGACCGACGAACTACGCGGTTAATACTCTAACGGCTCGAATTTAAACACTAGTAAAGAATATTTATCTATAAATCGTGTGTTGGAAATATAGTAATTCAAAGAAAGAAATCATTTGCTCACTGAAAATGTTGATACCTTAGTTCTTTTACATGAAAATAAATGATTAATAGATTAAACGTTAAGTGTTCATTATTTTCATCTGTAACTTAGCAAAGAATGTGTTACAGATCATTTACGAACAACATAAATATTGGGATATTTAATTAGCAAGTAAAATATGAATGTGTCAGGCCATAATTGTGAAATTACGCCTACATTTTCATACGCGTGTTCTTATGAATTTCACTACTCGCGTACTGGTATATCAGTAAAGTGAGATCTCAGTGTGTGACCATCGTTATTTGATCAGCTTTTGCACGGCGGTAGATATTATCGAGCTGAAATGAAGAATACCCGCGTTTGGGAGTGGTCAGCTCATAGTTCATGAGATATACGATGTTAAAGTTGTTGTCAAATATAATTACATAGGAAATGAGAAGGAGAAACTAGAAACAAGCGTGTGTAGTAACTCGGCAATAGTAGCAGTGCGAGTTCAAATTCTGTTGGGATATTTTTTTTTTTAATCTTTATTTACATTTTCTGT
This sequence comes from Tetrapedia diversipes, assembly GCA_033822845.1. NCBI lineage: Eukaryota > Metazoa > Arthropoda > Insecta > Hymenoptera > Apidae > Tetrapedia > Tetrapedia diversipes. The sequence continues at coordinate 13,287 of JAOPTO010000174.1, read as the reverse complement.
CTATATCTGGGTCCCGTAGACCCAGCTCAATCGTACCCGAGTGCAGATTTCCTTCGAGTATACCTTATCTTATCCATAATTCCTTCGATAAAGGCAAGGTTTCTCACTCTAAATGCTGTTATACAGCCAAAGTGTCACGCAGCTTCCGCTGTGCTTTACAGTCGGTTGTATATATACTAATTCTAGTTCGCTATTAGGTTTTTATCTAAACCTTTCCTTTTTCGTCAGATACAAAAACACTAAACTTCGATTCATGTGAGAAATTAATGTTTTTCCAGAGGATATTTTTTTGATCTCAGTAGTCCCTCGAAAATGCTAATCCCCGTGTGCCGTCAGTTTTCCTAATGAAAGGCTCTTTTCTCTGTGTTCGACCATGAAAATTGTCGTTTCTCAATATCCTTCTATAAGCTCTCGTCGATACCGTTTTATTGAACATATCGTTACACATTGTAGTAATCTTAGCTACTGATTCGGATATTTTTTGCGCTTCACATATTACGGTCTTTCTTTCTGAAACGGCTGAAATCTTCTGCAGTACGTTCGTTACTTTTTCAACGTAACTTTCATCCTCTCGGTACAATTTAGAAATAATTTATCGCTCTTCTAGTGTAGTCTCGGATTTCTTCCAACTCATTTTTGATTTTCGATCCTGTTTTGACAAAATCTCGAACCAATCATGCGAATGATTTCGGGTTTCTGATTATTGGTTACAGATTACAATACATTGTAATCTGTATTAATTACAATGTTGTGCAAGAGAACTAGATCGCTCTCTCTGACAATTACATGATAAATGGATGTCGTTGCTATGTTTATTTACAGTAATCAATTACGGTAATCATGAAAATATAATTCGTTCACTGCACAACTCTAGAAGAGGGCTATTAGCTGGAATTTACTTTATCTTGTAATCGTATAGGCACTTAATTTCAGATAAAGTTTACATTGTCATTTATATTATAATATTAATGCTGAATCTGTCTGTACTTAGGCTGGCTACTTGTTCCATTAAATCCCAACTTGCATACTAGCACTATATACGTATTATTTACTATTTTATCTACACCTTTTTTTGTTCGCGTTGTAATACGATACATCAGAATTTATATATCAATCTTTGCGTGCTATTTCCGGTATTTATAGTTTATTGGTCTGTGGATATCAATTACGCATTTCTGTCAGTAGTGTGAGTTAATTGTATGCCTCTTGTAACTCAAGGTCGGGTGTTGGCATACACACTCACTCGCGGAATTAACGTTGTATGAGGTATTTGTAGATGAGAAAAAGGTGTGCGTGATTATGTCTCCTGGTGGTGTTATCTACTTCGTGAACGTTTCTGATCCGACCATTTCCGTTGCCATTGGAGCCCATGGGCCTTTCGGGTCAGTAGAAAATTCGCTGCTCGATCTTCCTGAGTTTGGAAATAATGCTAATCAGCAACTTGGGATTTGTTAAACACTCTTCCTTTTAGGCCTCATGGAGGTGGTGTTGCAATGGTGTTTGCGAGTGCGGTGATGGCTAGCAATGACGGCAAGTTCCTCCTGGTTCTTACCAACGGTATGTCGACCATTACAATATACCTCAGAATGACTATTCGGAGATCCTCTTTTTACGACACGTCTTTTGGTATTGAGGACGAGAAGAAGTGAAATATTAAAAACTCCAAATTACAAACAGCACTGTTTGTGTCGAATCACTAAATCGCTAATGTGATAATTACGTGGTAGTAACATCGGCTGTTTCTGCGCATAATTGATTAACGCATGTTTTAACCTACAATTAACTCGCAATGTGCCCCCTAAATTTATAAAAGGATTTGAATTTAACGGCTTGCCTCAACTCATTAAGCAAATTTAATAAATCGGCGCAGGTTGAAGTAAGTAAGTTCGTAGTCTACATAAAATCTGTTTTGAAAATACATGCTGTGTTTTGTCGAGTTCTCGAATGGCAGGATCCCGACTGTCGTCCGCCGCGTGATCGCTTTAGACGACTGATTTGTTTGTATCTGAGCTTTGATTTACGTTTGATTCTATGATTCTGATTCCTTTCGACTGTATGATTGACTCGTATGTTCTGATTGACTCTGATCGAAGCGCGGTTTGTATCGTACAAATGTTTGACTGTATCTGAACGTAGATGTATGAATCTCGAATGACTGATCTCGTATGACTGATTGACTGCTGTATGTCGAAGTGACTCGGATTCATATGGAGGAGTTCGACTGGTCATTCCTCCATACCTCAAGATGATACGCTAGTTGGTTGAAATCGAAAAATCAAGACTCCAATCAGCGTATGCCCTGAGTGCCACCAGCCCCCGTTCTTGTGCCCTTAGCACGCATTTTGAGAACAAGGGGGGTGAGTCACTCGGAGCGGGAAGGTTTCCTGAATTTCTGCAACGCAGGGGAAACTTCTCCCGGGCCCTTGTACCTGCCGCATGTGGGTACCGGCTGGGTGCCGGCCTTTCGGAAGTCCCTTATTTATTGTACGCTGTTGGCTACTGAGGAATTACGGTGACTTGAAATTAAACTATTGTCCCTCTACGGACGTTAAGAGGGTTCGAAAAAGGGCAAAACGGCAAAAATTTCCTAATCCTCAAAAGTAGCATTACCGGCACGCTCGTGCCATAAATGCCGATGGAAAACTTCCCGCAGCTGTTCCGTAGGACATAACACGCTGCGTAAGGGAACTTATCGTGTTCGTTCTGCGCAAGCTGATTCAAACATCGTACAGCTAGAAATGTGGCGCAAGCGGTCCTGTAGATTACCATATTCGGTTCAAAGATTTTAATTGCTTCGTCTATGGAATCGCGCCATAAAATTGTTTAAAAGGCTCTGTCATCAAGGTGTACGTTAATCTGCCTGACCATAAACTCAATATCTGCCGTCAATACAAAAACATGATGCCGGAGCGGAAGAAGTCTATACTCGACTCCTTCATAATCGCAAGATACGGAAGGTAGTAACCCTTACCGTCTCAATCCTTACTGACGTGTGTCATATGTCCTGATGTGATCTAGCAAGAACTGTTCATAATACTCCAAAAGCCAGGGATTTCGTTGAAACTTGGATTCTGAAGCATAAAATCAATTCAATACGAGATTCACCAATACGCTCCTTCCGTTACGTAAACGGCAAACGTACCATATATCTTCTACTAGAAACGCGTAATAGATTTTCAACAGTGATTTTCACAGTCTAATCCTTCCTTAAGAAAATACAGTTTTTCAGGAATCTCCTTGATTTCCAAAAATCGTGTTAAAAACTTTTGTAGCGATGTAGTTACATTAAATGACTTAATCATATTTGCAAATCATAATTATTTATGCCAGTAAATTCACCCAGGAAGTATCCAAACTAATAATGCTTTTGAGACCTATACGGTAAAGGAAATTTTGATCTGCCCGGTTAGTGATAGCCTACAAAATAGTTAATTTTCTAATATGGTTTCAATTGTTCCCGGCTTACGAAATTCGAGATCGGTTAATGATATTGTAGGAGGGTCGATCCGTTAAGATCTAACCGGCGGTTATTGTCTCCTTCGAAACGAACCCAAACACCAAAGACGGTTGAATAACAAGGTCGGCAACGACGACCGTTGCCGAAACGCGAACGAGGAGACCGCGACCGAGAGTGCGTTTGTGAGAGAGTGAGAGCGATGGAGTGAGAGAGTGAGAGCGATGGAGTGAGAGAGTGAGAATGCGAGGTACGTTAGCGGTTTGAATGCCTGTATGTAAGCATGTATGGACGTATGAGTGTAACGAGTGAATATATATAAACAGCGGACTGAGTGAGGAAAAAGAAGAAGAGTAAGAGATATCTAACGTGTGAAGAGTGTTGTAAAGAGTATTGTAAAAGCGGAAACCAATAAACTAGACGCCGCTTAAATAAAATCCTATAATATCTTGTTCGGCGATGCTGATCCTACTACAATCTACTTAATCTGTTGCTGATACTACGGAAGAATGATACAAGTAACCTGTGTACGTAAAGAATTTGATAGTTGCATTCAATGAATATTTTGCTCGAGTTTCTAAACTAGTCAATCCTCAAAATGATAGGCCGTTGTTATGTTTCTTTAATTCTAATTTATTTACAAAGTTGCCCGTTATTACGTGAACTTGTGAGTCACTATCAAGAAATACGCGGTATATGCGCTCCGTTTTCTTAACCTTTATTAATGCAGCATTGAGAAAGAACTCAGCGTTACGAATAGTGGTTAAAGTTTTCGACGTTTCTATTATTGGTACACGATTTTTGTTTCCTTCCTTGGTATTAAATCGATAACTATTATATTCGGAAAAATGCGGGAATGTGTGGTGTTTCTCGTTATATTTTTTACAATTATTGCTCGTATGATTATTTCTGAGACATTTTATGTACAACCTGGCCTCCATAGCGACATCTCATCTCTCTTTTGCTGATCAGTGCTAGAACTTCGCATATTTTTAAATTAAATAGTCATCCTCGTATATTTCACATACATGAGCGTTACTTATTGTTACGTATACCTGACCACCTTTCGTTTACTGCCAGTGCAAACGGGTCGCCATTGGCAGATTCTGTTGTCAAGCGCGTAAGAATGGTGTGAGGCCTTCGCCGGCTGATCGCCAAAAATACACCCGTGAGACCCGATTCGAGGACACTGCCAGGCGTGGAATTTGACTGGGGCGATACATCTGTCAAAGAATAACGCAGGTGTCCTAAGGCCAGCTCAGCGAGGACAGAAACCTCGCATAGAGCGAAAGGTAAAAAACTGGCTTGATCTCGATGTTCAGTACGCATAACAACTGCGAAAGCACGGCCTATCGATCCTTTTGGCTTGAAGAGTTTTCAGCAAGACGTGTCAGAAAAGTTACCACAGGAATAACTGGCTCGTGACGGCCAAGCGTTCATAGCGACGTCGTTTTTTGATCCTTCCATGTCGGCTCTTCCTATCACTGCAAAGCAAAAATCGCTAAGCGCCGGATTGTTCACTCATAAACAAGGAACGTGAGCTAGCTTTAGACCGTCGTGAGAGAGGTTAGTTTTACCCTACTGATGACTAGTCGTTGCGATAGTAATCCTGCTCAGTATGAGAGAAACCGCAGGTTCGGACATTTGGTTCACGCACTCGGTCGAGCGGCGGCCGGTGGTGCGAAGCTACCATCCGTGGGATTATGCCTGAACGCATCTAAGGCTGTATCCTTTCTAGTCAAAGGAGGAAACGATATCGCTAGGAGACTCATGTGGGTTGAAAGGCTCAAATCAATGTGACACTACTAAGTTGCAGGGCGGGGTAGCGCTCGCGGTGTCTTTAGACATCGTGAACGCGTTCAACTCGCTGCCCTGGCTGGCTATTAGGGAGGCCCTAGTGAGAAATCGGGTGCCTCCCTATCTTAGGAGGATCGTCGGGGCATATCTGTCCGACAGGTCCGTTGAGTTCACCAATCATCGTGGTGAACTCGTCGTGCGGCAGATGGTGTGCGGGGTCCCGCAGGGCTCAGTCCTCGGGCCCATTTTGTGGGACCTCGCCTACAGCACTGTGTTGCAAACGGCCCTCCCTAGGGGGGTCAGTATCACGTGTTATGCGGATGACACGCTGGTGCTGGCCACGGGGAGGGACTACAACAGGACCCTCCGCTTCTGCGAGTGTGGAGTGGCCTGCGTAGTGCGTCGAATTGAAAGGCTGGACCTTCGGGTTGCCCCCCATAAGACCGAGAGCGTCTGGTTCTTCGACGCCGCTCGGCGGGGGTACCACCGCAGTCGTGGCTGCGAGTGGGAGAGTCGGTGGTCGAGGTAAGCCGTACCATTAAGTACTTGGGGCTCATCATCGACGGCCACATGCGTTTCGCCGATCATTTCCGGCAGATGATCCCCCGGTCGGAGAGGGTGGCGGCCGCTCTGGGCCGTCTCCTGCCGAACCTGGGTGGTCCCAGTGATGGAATGCGCCGCCTGTACGCGGGGGTCGTGCGGTCAGTGCTGTTATACTGGGCGCCTATTTGGGCCCGTGACCTACTGGCCAGTCGCCGCAGCCGTCTTCTGCTGCGCCGCGTGGAGCGGACGACTGCCGTTGGGATCGTGCGGGGTTACCGTACGATCTCGTATAGGTCGGTGGTCACGCTGGCGGGGCTCATCCCGTGATAGTTCCTTGCGGAGGAGGCCGCAACCGTCTACGGTTGCGCGCAGGCCATCCGTCAAGAGGGGCTAGATCCAACCGCGGCTGAGTCCCGGCTTGCCTCGACGAGACGCCAGGCGCATCGACGCGCCGAGTTGGAGTGGCGACGGCAATTGGCGGAGCCATCCAACACGAGCCGGCGCGTCGTTGGCGCCGTTCTGCCTGAAGGGGTGGATGAACAGATCGTGGGGGCGTTTGACATTCCGTCTGACGCAGGTGCTCGCCGGGCATGGGTGCTTCGGCGAGTACTTAAATCGGATCGGGAGGGAGGCGACGCCGCAGTGTCATCACTGCGAAGAGAGGGAGGACTCGGCGCAACACACACTCGAAGAGTGTCCCGCGTTTGCGCGGGAACGCCTGCAACGCCGAGTCGCAATTGGGCCGGACCTCTCGCTCCCGGCAGTCGTCGAGGCGATGCTGGACAGCAAGGGGGGTTGGAGGGCGGTGTCCTCCTTCTGCGAGCGAGTCATGCTCAAGAAGGAGGAGGCGGTGCGGGCTCGGGAGAGAGCTGCAGCTCCGTCGAGGCGGGGACGGTGCCGCCGGCGTGGTGGGCGCCGGCCAAGGGCACCGTAAAAGCCAGAATTTGGTGATGTCCTCGACGACCGATGAAATCAGCATCACCAGGGGAAGTGGCCGTCGTAGTTAGGGGGCTGCGACGCCATTGTACAGCTTCTCCTGATGTAGGTCGGCGCCGTGCGGTGGTTGCGCGGCGCTGATTCAGCCACTGAGGGGGTTCCGGCCCCCGGCAGTGATGAGTCTTGATTGAGACGACAGCGAGGGGGAGTACTGGAAGTGTTCTTCAGAATTCCCGGTGCTCTCCCATTTCGAAGGCCACCGTGGATGTTTTAGCAGGTAAAAATCCTGCATAACCTCGCCACCCCCCCAGGGTGGTGGGGGATCTTTTCGAAGATTTCCTCCACGTTAAAAAAAAAAAAAGAAAACACTACTAAGTGCCCAGCCCTCTGTGACTGTCCATCGCACGGGTCCCAGTCTGCCGTATTCGGGCATCGGGATTTCGTCGAATGATCTACATTCGTAGAGCATGGGTTCGTACCTTGCAAAGCAATGAATTTTCGAAGTCTAAGCATTTAACAGATTTTAGCAATAAACAAGTTAGTAGAGACGAATTATATAGCGATAAATTTAAACATCCGAAACAGAGTCTGCAAATAACGGTCTGTTTGCTCTGCAAGTATACGAACGGTGGTCAAATATACGTAACAATAAGTAGTGCTTATGTATGTGAAATCTGCATGGATCACCACTTGATTTACACATGCGCGAAATTCTTGCATTGATCAACAAATGAGAGATGAGGTGTCGTTAGGATGGCAAGGTTGTACATAAATTGTCTCAGAAAGAATCATACTGTTCTAAATTTGATTAAGGAAATTTCTAATTAGTTAACTAGTTTCCCTAATCTTCGAGTAGCCGGGAGAGGTAGAGGGTATCGATAATAGATAAGAAAAATCAACTCTGAACTTTTATTTATTTTTGGTGTTCCTGCCCGGAACACCGTTTATTTTTTAATTACAAATTAAAATTTCAATGTGTTAATTTCTGCGTCACCCGATGGACTAGCCTGGCCTTGGAGGGGGCTCAATGGTCCGGCTCGTCGGGTTGGTCAGGATCCTCACCTGCGAACAATTGGGGACTGTATTAGTTTTAAAATATAAATATTGTTATTTTCAAGCCCGAATCGTCGGCTTATTGCACGGCGTTCAGCCGTGTCACGACGAGCTTTTGCGACGGTAGCTAATCCCGTTAAGAGAATAAGTGTTGAGCTTCGCGATGCTACAACACATATAGACCCGACGTGTCAGTGTGTTTTGACCACGTCTCGGTAAACACCGATGATCTACTCCCTTATGTGTGTATTCGACTCGCCTATGAAATAGACGGTTCCGTCGCAATACACACAACGTCTTCTTCCGTTCGTTCCCCTTGCGTGTGTGTTGTAAGTACACACGCAATTCGTAGTCCCATGAAGGCCAAGTACATGGAGCTGGGGAGCACAAGGTTGGTACAGTATTTCACGGCGGTCTGTCGTGTCAAAAACACCGATGGAACTGATATTCCTCTGAATAGTGAGTACGTGCCTCGGTGCCCGCTGCAAGGTGGGTATCGCGGGCATCGTCTTGCTAGGACGAAAATTTCGGTGAAGTTGGCGGTACTGTACTGACCAAATCCACACACCTCACCTCCACGAGGGGCTCCCCGGGACTCTGCACCGACTTTGTCGGGGCAAGAGTGCGAAAGAGTGTGTGGTAACAGGACGGATATCATCGTTGACGACATGGCGAAAACTTTAAATAAAAAACATGGATTGCACAACATCAGGATCAAACGTTTACGGTGCAGGGGGCGCCGGATCTCCCAGTACCGGTCCGATGGGTGGTTCTCGAGCGGGCCCCCACGGATCGTTAACCAGCGACCGCGGGACGTTGGCGGTGGTCAGTCAGGCCGCCACGTCGAAAAATGCTACTGGCTTGAATGATGTGCCTTCGGGGCGGGGCGAGCATCGGTCGCCACCCACCGCGGGTGATTTGGGGCCCGACGTCACGGGGTGGTCGTCGGACTCCTCTAGCGGCGACCGTACCTTGCTGCTGCAAGGCGGCCGCTCAGTGAGGAAGCGAGCGAGGAATGTCTCTTCCTCCGCTGGCGACGAGTCGGCATCAGTGAGTTACTCGCGGACCTCAAGAGCTTCGCTGCCGAAAGAGAAGGACCTGGCGGCAGCAATGACAAAGGAAGCCTCGGGGGTCTCGGCGGTCTCATATTCGAAAATATGAGAGCCGTCGAGAAGGTTTCTTGTAGCTCCAAGAACCACCAGGGCCGCTTCGTCAGAAAGCTCCGCGTGGCTGCGCTTACCGCCAAGGCAGCTGCAACGGAGCTGGTTAAGCTGTCCACGGCGAGCGCCGATGCCTCCTGGCTGGAGCAGGAGAATCGGCAGCTGCGAGCCGAACTCAAGGAGGTGAGGAGGGAGATGGCCCTCTTGAAAAATGCCGTCTCCAAGATGAAGGCGGAGCCTGAGGCGGCGAGTGTGTCGACTCGGCGGGTCGCCAGGGCTTGAGATCCGGTGGTCGCATCGGTGGCGGCTTCGCCGGCGGCGCCGACGGTGCGGGCCGTGCCGGGTCCGCGAATGGAGGGCCTTCCGGGTGGTGCTGCTGTTGAACACCTGGTTGCCAGCATCACCAGGATGGTGGACGAGAGGCTGTCGGCGCTGAGGGCGGAGTTGGCGCCGATGATCTCCGGTGGCGGAGTGGGGTCCGGGAAGGCGATACCGGCCCCTGGAGCGGCGGATCTCCCTGTCGCTGTGCGGCAGGATGGGCGCAGCGCGCCGCCGATGGAACAGCCGTGGCGTGAGGTCACGCGTAAGCGCCGAAACAAGCGTGGTGCTGCATCTGCGGCTGCCACGAGCGGCCCGGGCGTGCGTCCCATCGGTTCGGGAGCAGGACCCGACAGACGGCAGGCAAAACCGGCTCCTGTAAAGGGCGGGGCGCGGACCGCTGCGGTTCCGGTGGTGCAGTGCCCTCCGAGGACTGCCGCCGTCGCCCTCACCGTGCCGCCTGGAGTGGGCTGCACGTACGCCCAAGCTCTTGCCACAGCGAAGGAGCGTATCAGCCTTGCAGAGCTGGGCATCGAGGGTGTGCGCCCGAAGCGCTCCATAACCGGCGGTCTCATCCTCGAGATCGCCGGAAAGGACAGGGTGGCAAAGGCTACTAGCCTGGCACAGAAGATGGCCGAGGCCCTGTCTGGCACGGGAGTGCGTGTGTCCAGGCCCGTGAAGCTCGTTGAGCTTCGTGTTAGGGGCCTAGACGAGTCCGTCGGCGCGGCCGATGTGGCGGCGTCACTCGCGGAGGCGGGCGGCTGCGAGGCGGCCCGTGTTAAGGTGGGGGCTATTCGGAGCTCCCGCCGGGGCATGGGCTCAGCTTGGGACCAGTGCCCTGCGGAGGCCGCCATCAAGATTTCGAGGGCTGGTAGAGTGCGCGTCGGGTGGTCGATGGTGCGCATTGAGCCACTCGAGCGGCGACCGCTCCGCTGCTATCGCTGCCTCGAGGTCGGGCATGCGAGGCAGCAGTGTTCGGCTGCGGTCGACAGAGGTGGCCGCTGCTTCCGTTGCGGTGGAGAGGGACACAGGGCGAGCGAATGCTCACGCCCGCTGAAGTGCCTTCTCTGTAGCGAACATGGGCGCCCCTCCTCTCACCGCCTGGGCGGCAAGTCTTGCTTGCAGAGGCCGTCAGGTGGGGGTCGGCGAGCTTCGCCGGCGGTGGCAGCTGCAGCACCGGCCGAAGCTGAGTGGGCAGTCTAGCCGGTTCAGAGCGCTCTGCCGGCTCGAGACATGGAGGAGGTCATGGCCACTGATTGAGTTCGGTGCCTGCCTCCTACAGACAAACGCCAACCACTCGCGCGCGGCACAAGACCTGCTCATGCAGGCTATGCGCGAGTGGAGCGTTGCAGTGGCGGTGATCGCGGAGCCGTACGCTGTCCCGGACCACCCGTCGTGGACGGGGTACAGGCGTGGCTCGTTCGCGACCACCTGGAGCCACTTTCCAGGCTCACCGGCGGTCGCCCAGTTGAAGATCGGCGACGGATATGTTGCCGTCGAGTGGGGCGACCTCGTGGTGGTGGGCGTTTATATCTCCCCGAGCTGCGGCCTCGGGGGGTTTGACGCCCACCTGGGTAGGATCAGCCAATGTTTAGCTCGATTCCTGCCTCGTCCCGTGCTTGTGATGGGGGATTTCAACGCCCACGCTTGTGCGTGGGGCTGCCCCAGCACGGACACACAGGGTCGCGGCCTGCTGGATTGGGCCGCGGGTCACGACCTTAGGCTTGTGAACCGCGGGTCAGCGGCAACCTGTGTGCGGTGGCAGGGGTCATCCATAGTGGATGTCACGTTTTGCTCCCCTGCTGCCGTGCGCCGCGTCGGGCGATGGCGGGTGGCGGAGGGCATTGAAACCCTCTCCGACCACGTGTACATCTTTATGGATGTGGTGGCCGGCGGTGGCCTTAATCGTGCCCAGCGGCGGCCTGGTCCTGTGGGGGAGTCCGCGCCGCGATGGTCGCTTACGCGCCTGAACGACGACATGATGCGTGCTGCTGCTCATGTCGTTGCGTGGGGCGACCAGCGATTCTCCCACATGGGTGGGGCTGATGATGCGGCGCGTTGGCTTCGGGGCGTGCTCACTAACATCTGTGACGCCTCGATGTCCCGGGCCGGGCGCTTGCGCCGTCATGCGGTGTACTGGTGGTCGGAGGGGATAGCGCTATTACGCGACTCCTGCGTTCGCGCTAGGCGCCGGTACACGAGGGCCCGCCGCCGTGGTCATCGCGGGGACGACATGGTAGAAGTGGCGTACCGGGGTACCGTGATGCGCGGTCGCGGCTGCGCGCTGCTATTGCGGCTGCGAAGGCCGCCGCGTGGAGGGAGCTCCTCGGGACGATAGACCGGGACCCATGGGGACGCCCGTACCGAATGGTGCTGGGCAAGCTCCGCCCCTGGGTTCCGCCGGTGACGGAGTCCCTTGACCCCCGGCTGCTCGAGACCGTGGTGCACACACTATTCCCCACGGTCGCGGTGGACAGCCGCCTGGAAGCAGCGGTGTTGAATGACCCGACCATCTGGTCCTCCGACATGGGGGTCACTCGCGAGGAGCTGGCTCGCGCGATGAAGCGCACAAGGGCACGCAATACCGCCCCTGACCCGGATGGTATCCCCGGGCGTGTGTTGGTGGCGGCCCTCGGTTCTCTGGGAGACGCCTTCAGTGACATCCTGAGCGGATGCCTGGAGACCGGGGTGTTTCCGCCGTCATGGAGGCGCGGCCGACTGGTCCGCCTTAAAAAGGTGCGCAGGCCCGCGGAGTCTCCCTCGGCATATGTCTTCTGGACGAGGCGGGGAAGTTATTCGAGCGCGTGATTGCGTTCCGCCTCGTCGCCCACCTGTCTGGCGTGGGGCCCGATTTATCGAACTGCCAGTTCGGATTCCGGGAGGGACGGTCCACCGTGGACGCAATTTCACGGGTGCGTTCCCTCTCGGAGGCAGTGGTTTCGCAGGGTGGGGTGGCGTTGGCAGTATCCCTTGATATTGTCAACGCTTTTAACTCCCTGTCCTGGCGGACAATTAGGTCGGCACTGTTTCAATACCGGGTGCCGCCCTACCTACGGAGGATCATCGGGTTCTACCTATCGTCAAGATGGGTGGAGTATTCCGGCCGGGATGAACATTTCATTGAGAGGGAGACTCTGTGCGGAGTCCCGCAGGGATCAGTGTTGGGTCCCTTGCTGTGGGACCTTGCATACGACAAGGTGTTGCGGGCTGCGCTCCCCCCCCCGGGGTCACCATCACGTGTTGCGCTGACGACACGTTGGTGCTGGCCACGGGGGAGGACTTTGAGAGGACGCTGCGCCTCTGTGAGTGCGGGGTGGCATGCGTCGTCGCGGAGATCAGGGGACTGGGGCTGCGGGTTGCCCCCTAGAAAACCAAGTGTGTGTGGTTCTACGACACCGCTCGGCGGGGAGAGCCGCCCCAGTCCTGGCTGCGTGTAGATGAGTCGAGCGTCGAGGTGGGCCGTACGATGAAGTACTTGGGGCTCACCATCGACAGCCAGTGGCGTTTCGAGGACCATTTTGCTGGTCTAGCCCCCCGGGTGGAGAGAGCCGCGGCCGTGTTGGGCCGGCTCCTCCCGAATCTGGGGGATCCCCAGGATGGGGTTCGCCGCCTGTATGCGGGAGTCGTGCGTTCCATGGTGCTGTACGGGGCACCAATTTGGGCGCGCGACATGATGGCCAGTCGGCGCATTCGTGCTTTGCTGCGTCGACTAGAAAGACCGATGGCCATCAGGATCATGCGGGGTTACCGCACGGTCTCATACAGGGCGGCGATGATGCTGGCGGGTCTCCTTCCATTGGAGATCCTGGCGGAGGAGGCGGCGACGATGTACGTCCTTGCCGTTCGCCTCCGCCAGTCGGGTGGGGACCCGTTAGCACAGGAAGCGGGCCTGGCCTCCTGGAGACGCCACGCGCGGCGGCACGCTGAGTCGGAGTGGCAACGACAGTTGTCGGAGCCGTCTGACTCTGGCCGGCGTGTTGCCGGTGCCGTCCTGCCCGTCCTGCGCTCATGGATGTGTAGGGCGTG